>VYXC01012892.1:74462-104330 GCA_013397175.1 Platysteira castanea | reverse complement strand
AATATAATATAATATAATATAATATAATATAATATAATATAATATAATATCACAGAAATATTTTGTGTTCTTTGTAGTTACATTACTTTTATTCATTCCCTTAGGGCCAGTATTAGCTACACTGAGTAATGCCCTACTCAGGAAACAGCTCAGTTGCAACAGATTTATGGCAGACTGGTCTGGCAGTAGCTGCTGATGTATTTCAGTATGTCTGTTTGATTATTATACACTGCCATCTGGTAGTTCCTTTGCTTTTCTTCTCTCTTTGTATTTAATTAATTTATTGTTGTTTCTATTTAAAGATAATTTGAGAAAAATATTTTTCATTTGCCCTTAGTATTTAAATCTGAATTTCTGGCCTATAGTTACTACAAATTTTGAATTGGTTTAATAGAATTTCTTTTTTTGCATGTATTCATAGTTAAAACAATTTATTCTCATAATTTCTTCCATATCTTAAGATTTCTGTTTGAGGCTTGATAATTGCAGAACAATAGCACCATAGCTTGGTGAAGAAATGTCTCCAGAAATGGCCAGTTCACTTTTCTTAGATATGGATATTATCTTGAGTGTTAATGAGAAAAAAATCCTTATTCTAATAACTCTCATGGTTTGTGCTCTTTTATATTAAACAAAGACTTTTCTGAATCTCAAACATACTAGATAATGGGATTAATTCTCCAATTTAAGTTTATTCATACTTCTTGGAAAGGTGGAAAAACAAAACATGATTTCTTAGAAACAATAGAAAGATTGATGTAATACACTGAGGAGTAGATTATAAACATGAAACATTATCTACAGTGAATCATAATTCAAATCTAGAGATATTCTAATAACAACAATTTTAATTTAATAGCACAAGTATTACTCACGGACAGGTAAGGTCTGAAAGATCTCGATTTTGCTATACTCTCCTTGCCCTTTCCCATTTACAGCAGCTACTTTGATTTCATATGTTGTATTTGGTTCCAAATTGCTCAGAACAACCATTGCTAAAGGAAAGAAAAAAATAAAAGGGAATAAAATTTGAGGAAGTAATAAATTTAAATAAAGGAAAGTAAGGGAATTTCATAATTTGCATTCTTCACTCACAAACTATCAAGTCTCATATTCTAACAGTACACTGGTTTCAAACTTAGCTTTTTTGTTGAGTGCTCATAGTCCTTTTTTTCATCTGCATAAAATCATTGTTGTGACTGGGCAAGTTAACCTTCTGAAGGAAAAGTGAAGTCAGTGTTAGAGAAGCCATAGGCAACAATTAAGGACCTTGATGGTAATTGATATTTTATGTTCTGATTGTGAGCATGGTGTATTGGGTTTGCACACCCAGGTTTTGGTAGCAAGGGTGCTACAAGGGTGGCTTCTGTGAGAAGCTTCTCCCATGTCCGACAGAGCCAATCCCAGCTGGCTCCAAGATGGACCAAGCCTGAGCCCATCAGTAACAGCAGCCCTCTGTGATAACATATTTAAGAAGGAAAAAAGTTGTCGTGCAGATGTATTTGCCATGAGAGAAGAGCAGGATGAGGATAGGTGAGAGGAACGGCTCCGCAGATACCCAAGTCAGTGTAGAGGGAGGGGCAGGAGGTGCTCCAGGAGCCAGACCTGAGATTTCCCTGCAGCCCACAGTGCAGCCCACGGAGATGCAGCTGTGTCCCTGCAGCCCATGGGAGACCATGGGGATGCAGAGGTCCACCTGCAGCCCATGGAAGAGGCACACACCAGAGCAGATGGATGCTGAGAGAAGGCTTTGACCCTGTGGGAAGCCTGTGCTGGAAAAGGCTACTGGCAGGAACCTGCAGACCTATGCCAGGAGCCCACACTGGAGCAGGTTTCCTGGTAGGACTTCTGACTCTGTCACAACCACGCTGAAGCAGCCTGTGCCTGAAGGACTGACCCTGGGGAAGAGTGACCCATGCTAGAGAAGTTCATGGAGAGCTGCTGCCCGTGGAATGGACTCACACTGGTGTAGTTCATGGAGAACTGTTTCCCATGGGAGGGACCCTGCGCTGGAGCAGGGGAAAGACTCCACTCCCTGAGCAGCAGCAGGAACAACGTGTGATGAACTGGCCATTATCCCCATTCCCCACCTCCCTGCGGGGGAGGAGGTAAAGCTGGGAAGGAAGGAGAAGTCGTGGGAAGGTGTTTTTAAGATTTCTTTTACTTCTCATTAGCCTGCTCTGATTTTGGCTGATAATATGGTCAATAATTTCCCCAAGTTCAGTATATTTTGCCCATGATGATAATTGATGCACGACCTCTCCCTGTCTTCACCTCAACTCATGAGGCTTTTGTTATGTGTTCTCTCCTCTGTTCAGTTGCACAGGTGAGCGATAGAGTGGCTGTGGAGGTCAAGTGGTATCCAGCCAGGGTAAACCCATCACACACAGGAGACATGAATCTGGCAAAAAAAATTACGGAATTTTCCATCCTCCTCACTGGCAACTGGCACATAATGCATGTTCCAGTCACCTTCATACAGTTCATAACTTGCCATTTTTCCTTCATGGACAGCGGAATCAACTGTCCTTGATCTATACTCCAAAATGCAGTTACATGCACATTGATGGTGACTTTCTGGTGCTGTGGTCTGCCAGTCCAACAATGTGCTCGAGACCTAAAATGACAGGTGCCTATGATGATCAAAGGAAGAGATCTGAGTTATCTATCGATGACCTGAAAGAGAATTAGGCAGGTTTGTACATATTTCAGAGGAGGTGTATGGAAATACATAAATTAAATATAATAATAAAATTATAACAACAACAACAACAAAATACTTGGGAGGCAAAGGGGTGGGAACTTAGGGCATGATTTCAAAAATCAAGACTGAATTCCTGACAGTGATAATTCACACAACTTAGCTCTACGACTTTACCTCAAGATGCCATGTGAAGCACAAAACAGGGGTAAAACTTGCCAAAAAGAACTACAAATGCAATAGCAAATCTAGAAGTAAAATCCAGGAGAACAATATTGGACTCTGGGAACCTTTATGGGAATATATTATAAATAGTATCATAATACCGTATTTACTAAAAGCCATATTGAATATGCACTTGAAAATGTTGATCCATGCAGAGCTCTTGGAGCATTACCCTGCCTTTAGAAGAAAGATTCCTTTTATTTTCTCTCCAGCAACTGCCTGCTTGCTGATTGCCAGCTCTGTGATGAGCTCTCCATATGTCAGATTCATACTGGGGAATGGACGGAAATTAGATGGGCTTGACCAGGAGCACAACAGCATTTGTCTTGCCTGGCAAAGCAGGGGCTGGGCTATAATGTCTTATAAATGGATGTAGAAATGTAGTATCTTAAAAAAGAGACAGTAGTATCTTTCACAGTCCCTAGGGAGCCTAATTTTTTCATTATAAAGGAGCATTTTTAAGTTGCTTTAGGCCTTCTTTTCAAGTTATATATTCAATGAAAGTGTAATTATTTCTGTCCATACTCTTTGTTATTCTTTTCAGTCCAGATTTATTAGAATTTCTATTTCTTTCGTTTCTACAGCAGTTTGACAGAGTTCCCATTATTGTGAAGCTAAAGAGATTTAATGAAATTTGGAAAAACAGTAACTTCTACATTTCACACTCTATTATGGGCATTTTGCATGAATTAGCCATTGAAACATAACTGTTTTCTTGTAAATAAAGCAGTAGAATTGCATGTCTTCCAGCACATTTTAGCTTTATCATTTCATGAGGTTTAAAAATATTGAACTCTATAGTATAATCATCTCATGAAAAAATAATGTATCATCATGAGAATAAGAATAGAATTTGGAGATGTAACATTAAGTTCTGTTAAGATGAAATTTAGAACTTAACTAAGCAGCAGTAGTATTTGACTTGCCTTTCAGCCATGATTACTTTCCAAGGATGAATAATTTCACTGAAAATAAACCTCAGGGCATACCGAATATTAGTGCTACTGTAAATGTTTTTAAAATTTAAACAACATAAAAGCATGACTATGAGTCTACATTTAAGAAAATGCAAATGTGTTAACTACATGAAATCTAAGGATCCAATTTTCTAAACACTCCTGGGACCTATAGAAAAGAGCAAAACTACTTATATATGCAGTATTTAAAGAATCAGTGTATATTTTAGAATCCCCTGCATATCTAGATACAATGACTTTTGCAGTTGTATTTGTGGAATTTACCCAGCTATATCTGTTGGCATAGTATGTCCTCAAAAACTGGATCTAGTTAGTGTTGATGTAATGTGGATATATTATATATGAAGGAAAAATTATAACTATGGCCTTCTGAAAAACAAAGAAAAGAACCATTCTGGATTAGAATACTTTACATACTCCAGTTGTAAAGAATACTTGGAGTAAAATTAAGTAAGATTCAGAAGTTGTCCCACAGAGCATAACAAAAGAGCAGGACTGAAGAGTAATTCAAGGGAACAGAAAAATTCACTGCTTCCTAGAGTTTCACATGTTTTAGAATATGTTGAGATTGGAAGAAAATACTTCATAAACAAGTTAAGTTTTTTCCAATGTGTATATCTGTCATTCAAGTATAAAATCAGCTTATTCATCTTCCCATAGACAAATAAATTTTTCTGACAGGAAAATAGCCCTGGCCACAATGGATATTTTGATTTCAGCTTGCAATGATCACTGAAGTAATTAGCCAAAAAATTTAAATTAATATTCTGAAAGTAATACAGTACTTTCACTTTCAGTATATAAATGTGAAAAAACCAGTCCACTGCATACCATATGTGTGCACTATGCCATTGGCATATTTATTGATGGATATCAAGTTCCAGATATACTGAAAGTGAAATCCATTTCTTTCAGAGTATCATTTGAAATTTTCCAGTTTCTTCTAGCTGTTGATAGAAGAATGGGTAGATACTGTCTTTCTAATCACAGTATCTGAGAGCTTTAGCTGAAGAATTCAATTTCGTAGATTGATTTTGCTGGGATTATTCACAGAGTGACTGGTTAGATTGAGAAGTAGATTTGAAAGGAACGCTCCAAAGAGGGAAAAGCAGAACATTCCCTCGTGAACTCTGCAAATTAAATAAATTATCTAATTTAAGTTAGTTAATTAATAAATTAACATGATGCATAACAGCTCAGAGTTTAGTGTCATCCATTTATAAGTGAGGCTTTAAGTCTCAAGGAACCCTTGGAGGAGATCATGGCAGAAGAAGTTACCAGGTATATTTGTTTTGGTTTAGTAAACGATATTGAGACTTTAATACAAAATTATAAATACTTTTTGACAAGGTATACCACAAATATTGCTGTTTCTTTATTTGGGTTTTTTAAATTTTGTCAATTAGAATTTAAAAAGAAACAGAGCAACAGAAAATAATTAAACCTTACTGAATAAAAAAATTTAGTTTAGCCTATTATATGATCATAATCCTAGAATTTAAGCAACATTAACTATAAAGTCCTTCTTTTTATTATACAGATTCTTGTAATTTGCAAGCAAATCGAATACAGTAAAAAATTAACACAGTACAGGAAAAAAAAACCCACAGAAATATATTAGATAGAAAAAAATGCAGAACTTCATATTATTTAAAATACAGTGTGCAAGCATTTCAGCCAGAAAAGTTCCTTTTATTGTCACAGAATTTTAACTGCTGTCAAAATGAACCATGGGAAAGCAACATCTAACACAAGATTTGCTGTGAAATAAATTGTACCATAAATCCAAGTCAGTAAAACCAAAACAAAATTCCCCAGCTGCTTCTCTGGTCCAGGGTTGGTTGTTTATGTTACTTTATTACAGTAGAAGGAGAGGGGAAAGGTCTGGCATATTAAATTGTCTTTTCACTGAAGTAATCTACCTCAGAAACCCTCTAAGTATGTGATATATTACATAAATCATCACCAAGGAAAAGAAGGTTAGGGGAACTAACAGTACAGTTCCTCTACATTAATCCCAAAGTGGACCTTAAATGAGGTTAATTAACAGAAATATCAGTGTTACATTGCTCTGATTGCAGAGGCACCTGCTGCCTAGGACAATGTTATTCCAGTTCCAAATTCAGCCCCTTGGGGATGTCAGATATAACTGAAGCAGGATATAAATTTATTTTGAAACAAAGTAGCTGAGACATATCATTGCTGAAATAACATCTTCGCTCCTACATATCTGAGATTGAGGTGGCAGAGTGAAAGTTCTGTCAAAGAAGCATAACAAATTTGAGGATGGTTTGGGGTTTTTTTCTTACTTCTTTCCCTTTAATCCGAATCTATATTACTACAGAGGATGAATGCAGCCTGAATACTGTGCATGTTAATAAGTGGAGTGTTTTGATTTAACAGCACTTTGCTGCACCTATTATTCATTATTTTACTACTCTCAAGTAAAAACTGAGTCCCCTGGAAATACCTGAATCTCTTTCGGAGGAAAAAAAATGAATAGCATTTTTATGAAGCTTAAACAGGTTTCTGTTTGTGATGATGACTCATCTTCTTTTAAGGGCAGGAGAAGAAGTCACGGGAAGACAATAGTGAGCAATTTAAGGTAGTAAAGTATTAAGGTTCTGTACAAATGTCTGAGACTTTTGTAGATGTTACAGAATATGAGGAACTTTGCCCAAAACCTGTCTGCCTGGGATGAACAACAACTGTTTTGTTTATTCTGTGTGTTTGCACAGTAGGAGGAAGAGTATAAAATCTTTTTTCTAGCTGAGCCTCACAGTTAGCCCACAGAAATATTGACAGAAAGAAGTTAGAAATTGCCACGGGGGAGAAATACAGGGGAAAAAAAAAAAGGGATTTTGCTACACAATAGACAAAATGTTAATTCATATGCAGAAACAATCAGGCTATCTCAGTTCCATCTGTCTGCCTTGCCCAAATAACAATTAATTTCATAAATAGTGATTCAAGCATCTGGCTATAAATGTCAGAACTCAGCTTATATAAATAAATGAACTCTAATAATGGATATTCAAGTTGCACATTCTATGAAAAAACATGATGATAGCAAATCCTACTGTCAGTGAAATCATTGGCCTAAATTGGAGACTATCAAGTTTTAAGTAATTCCCTAAAACAACAGAAACAAATGCAACCATTTTAATAATCAGATAAAATGGTTCTGTTCCAGGATTTTACATAATTCTTCGCACTATAATGTATAATTATTATATTATTTTGGAATAAAAGTTTAGTGGTTTATTTAATTGTGAACACAAATACCCATTAATAAAGATATACAGTGTAGTAGTTCAGGTATAATTAATATAATTTAATGTTCACTAACATGACTAATTACTTTACAAAATACTTTTCAGTAGCTGACATTAAAAATGCATTTTTCAAAAACGGCTTTAATATTTTTTATTAATATGAATATATAACACATTAAAACACAATTACCATGTTAAGCTCCTTTCTTCCATGTATTTAATTTTTAATTTTATTGGGCTGGATTTTGAGATATCACTATACAAACTGAACCAAAAGAGGCAACCCCATTCAGGGATTTTCTTTGATACCTATTTCTACTGAAATAAATCTAATAAGAAAAGATAATCTGTGGGACAATTATAGTTATAAAATGCACTGTACTATAAATAAATGAAAATCAAGCAGAAGTGTACACTAAAGTGCTTAGAAGAGAGTAAATTTGTGGATTGACAACATAGTTTACAATATATTGAATCAGCATGAATCCAGAAGATGGAGTTTGTCATTTAACAAACTTCAGGTATAATAATGAATAGATTTTCTCTAGAAGGTCATTTATTTAAAAAAAAACACTCTTAGTTCAACTTGTATTTAATCAGAATAATAGCAGAGCACACAGGAAAAAAAAAAAGTCCTGGGGAAAACATTCCTGAAATAAAAGTAATCTATTGAGATAGATCATTGTATCAGTAAACATTCCACAACTTTATTCAGAACAGAAACACCCTTGCAAGAACTGCATATAAAATAATTTAACATTAAATTTAACACTATGTAGTGTTTAAAAAAAAATAATGCATGTTTTATTTTTAGGCTATAGATTTACAAAAAATATTTGTACTTCAAATGATACAGTAGACCATATTATCTTGATATCTTCTTCAGATTTTTCTGTTATAATAATTTGACAATAAAACAGAATATTTAATGAACAAGTCTTGCCACTTGTACTGATTAGCATCCTATCAGCAATCCTGTGCAACCAGGATCTAGCTTTGATAGATTTTGTTTCCCATCACCATTACAATGGAATTTATATTTCAAACTCACATTCTCTTTACTATCCCATTCTCCAAGTTTTTAGTTAAATATGTCCTTGACTACCTTTATGATGACCAAGCCAGCTGCTTATTACCAAATCTTTGAAAATTCAGTCAACTTCCATAAAAGGCACTTGCAGATATTAAAGGAAAGTGAAATGGAAGTTAAAGAATAGGGAAGGGCTAAGAGAGAAGGAAATGGAAGAGGAAAAGGAGAGAAGAAAGAATGAATGGACAATTAAAAACTTCGTAAGTACCACTAAATTTAAAGTTCGGGAGAGACAGTCCTTGAAACAACTGATATTCCCTGTAAGATCTTTTTAAACTAAACAAAGGCATCCTGAAAGAACCAATTCTTTACAGAATTCAGTAAGTAAAAATGGAAATACATATTCAGCTTCAAAATCACAAAATTCAAAGAAATTTCAAAAACAAACTATCTTTGGATTACCTAACTTTTAAAGTATCAGGTCTCCTCCCAGTTCTCATTAGCCCTTCATTTTATTTATTCAGTAAGTGTTTTAGAACAAGCTTTTAAGAAATACTTCCATAATTTTTTGTGTGTGCATAGCATTGTCAGTGTTTTCAAGCGTTGCAACTTATTAGATGATAACATTCAGTGATGGCTAACAGTTTCCTATTGTAACATTTAGAAGCATTAATTTAGTCAATAAAAATTCTGGATCTCATGGAGACTGGTGAACTTTGGCACAGTCCTTAGAAGAAATTACTGCACTTTTTTTTTTGGCATGTTCAGACCAGGTATTAGAGATATTGACACACTGGGAGAGATGTGAAGCACTTAAACAGGTTAGACCAAGACAAGAGGGTCAGTAATCTCCATCCCTGGGACCTGAGACTGAGTTAGACAAAACCACACCTGACCTGATCTAGGACTGGCAATAGTCTTGATTAAAGCAGAGGTTGGACCAGATATGTACCAGATACTCTTTCCAACCAAATTTTCTGATTCTATAAATTAAAGGGGAATACTATCTTGGTTCTTTGAACTCCATTTTGCTCTCTGCTATAAAACTATCAAACACTTCTTAAAGCAAAGATTTTGCTTGGAGAAGCAGCCAGACACTTGAAAAGGACTGCACTAAAAAGTTTAATGAAACAATAAATGAATACAGTGAAATCAATGAGGATTTGGACTTCTACCAGATATTCCCCCCATGATGTGAAAAGAAAGTGTTGTTCAAAATGCTTTCTAACATATGACTAATGTTCTCAGCAGGGTTCATTGTTAAATATTTATGTCACTGTAATTGCTGCAATTTTGCTAGTACAAATTACACTGCCAGATATAAAATCTGATAAAGTTAAGCCTTTCCATTAATCAAATATACTTTCTGTAGACATTAGTTTTAAAATTGTCCCCTAAGAAAAAATTCTAGGCCATTGAATATACTGGAACTTCCACTGGCAATAGGAACACAGAAAGACAGCAGAATTAAAACTTCTAAGTCAGTAGTAGTTTACTGAATGAACACACAATACAAAAAATGTAGTAAAGGAGTAACCTTTAATCTCAATGCAGAAGGACAATCAATGCCCTTATTAAGATAATTTATACTGTGTCATTTATCCTATTGTTTTTTCTCTTTTTGAACACTGCTTTAAGCCCAAAAATAATGGTTACTGGGAGACAACCCAGAAACTAAACCAAGAATATTTATTAGGACACTACAAAGAACATTTTCATTGTTAGCTTGCAGGCAATGCTATAATGTATTCCCTGTTTTATATCAAAGTTTGGAATCTAACCCGGATTATTGAAGAAGGGAGCATACATCGAGGGGGGAGGCTGGAGTTATGAATGTATACCTTCCTTTCTTCTACTCTTGCTGCAGCTATATCACTCTGTCTCATTCCTCAATTGTATAAATCAAACTGTATCCTATCCCAGTCTATTTCACATATGGCAAAAACTAGAACCTCTCTCTCCCTTGCAGGGCAGAAAGAATTACTTGTATGTTGATTCTTCCTGCCCATTTTTTTTTGCTGTTCCTACAATGGAGTTCCTGATGTGACTTCCATCCCTTCTGAAAATTGCAACACAAAGTTGGAGTTGAAAATGGTCTCCTACATTCAAAACTCTACCCATGAATTCTTTGTTACTGAAAGATCCTGAGAAAAAGGTGAGGTAGGCTTCACCTGAATTGACAGCAGACAAAAAGCTGTATCTTCTCAGCATGAGGCCCACGCTGGTTCCCATGGTACACCTGGAATATGTTCTGTTGAATGTGTATACACTAGTTCATGGTGTAGTAAATCTATATAGTTTGCCATCTGAAAATCCTGGTGACTGTTTTTAATATATCAGGGTGAAACTCAGGTCTAAATTAGCAATTTTTTCTAAACCAGTAACTGATTATTGGGCTAAATGCATTCACTTTTTATGAAAAAAAAAAAAAAAAATCACAGAATCACTTCAGTTGGAAAAGACCTCTGAGATCAAGTCCAAGTTCTGACTGATTACAACTTTGCCAACTGCCATATCCAGTTGTTTCTTGAACAGTTCCAGGGACGGTGACTCCACCACAACTCCCTGGGCAGTCCATTCCAATGTTTAACAACCCTTTCAATGAAAAAAACCTTCCTTATGTTCAGCCTGAACTTCCCCTGCTGCAGCTTAAGGCCATGTCCCCTTATCCTGTCACCAACTGCCTGGGAGAAGAGATTGAACCCCCCGGCAACAACCTCCTTTCAGAGAGTTGTAGAGAGGGAGAAATTCATCCCTGAGCCTCCTTATTTCCAGATCAAACACCCCCAGCTCCCTCAGCTGCTCCTCATCAGACTTGTGCTCCAGAGCCTTCCCCAGCTCTGTTGCTCTTCTCTTGACACGCTCCAGACCCTCAATGTCCTTCTTGCAGTGAGGGGCCCAAAACTGGACACAGGACTCGAGGTGAGGACTTGACTCACCAGTGCCCACCCACCCACAATCGCTGCCCTGGTCCTGCTGTCACACCATTGCTGGTACAAGCCAGGTGTCATTGGCCTCCTTGGCCACCTGGGCACAGCTGCCCCATGTTCAGCCACTGCCAACCAGCACTCCCAGGTCCTTTTCCTCTCAGCAGCTTTCCAGTCACTCTGCCCCAGCCTGTAGCACTGCAGGGGGTTGTTGTGGCCGAAATGCCTTCAAAGTCTAAGAAAATAATGATTTTTAACAACTGCGCCTTCTTCCTATTCCAGCAAAGTTCTGGCAGAGCTACAATTTCTTTTTCCTATGAGACTTTACAACATATTGAAGATGTTTTGTGTAACAAAATGCAATTCAGTAGTTTTCTTATGGTGTTGCAAAACTGCACTGTGTTATTATATGCAAATTAGATGCAGCCTTTCTTAACCAGATAGACCTAAACTGCCCATTACAACAAATATATCGGTACTCTTACAGTAAAGGAAAAAAATGTTGAGAATTCAGAAATTCTTAAGAGAGCGCACGGGAATGAATGTGTTAAATACCATGCGCAGAGAAGCAGAGAATTTTTCATGGGTAAATTAATATATGTTAGCAAGACTTGCCTCTCAATTAAGACTACTATTTAAAATTCCAACATTTTCAATTTCACTCTAATTCTGCTTCCTAACAGTAATAAACAGAATATATAAAATCTGTACGACTTTTCTCACATAAGTTGCTGCAGCCTTGGATCTGCCCAAGAAGCAGGTTCTGACACAGGGAATGTGTCTTCCACTCATCTAAGCCATGCAATTTTCAACTCTGGAGAATGCAAATGGTGAGGAAAAGAAAGTCTACTTTCTCTGTTATTCAATTCAGGAGCTGGCAGAAACCACCACTTGAAATAAGAATAAAGTAGCTCCTGATTTCTGCTATCTCCACAAAGGCCATTTTCATGGTCCTGAATGTGTTTTTCCTAATATTCCCTACTGTGTAAATGGAAAGACCTCAAGGCTGACATGAATGATGATTTCAAGAACTGTACTTTTGCTTCTCACTTGCAAAGATAATTTTCCTTCATAAGTATTTGTTCCTCATCCCCATCCTACTCCTGTATACTATAATATATTTCTTACCAATGAAGAAAGAAATGGGGAGACAGAAAAAGGGTCATAAAAAGGAGATTAATTTAAAGATATTGTGAAATGTAATACTGATCAGGCCATGCTGTTGTTCTGTTGCTCATTCTTGTATGTGGCTGAAGGAGTGCTCTATTCATAACTACTCTGTCATTCAGTGACCTTGAAAATACTTAAAGAATACTCTGTCATCCTGGAGCACTTCTCTGTTTTGTATTACAAAGTGCAGCAGAAGTTTATATACACATAAATATTCCATAAATGTACTTTATCTTTTTCTAAGTAGACAAGCAGTGAACAATAAATGTGGATGAATACAAAACACACTTGAAAGGCAAAATTTGCAGCTGCACTGTGTGTCTCATTTATCAGTTATTCATACCCAATACTGCACTGCATCACTCTTTGCTTAACAAGATTTACCTTTACAAGCCACATCAGCAAGACCTTTACATCAGATCAGCTGTTCACCGTAAATTTACTTGAGAGTGTGTGGTTATGAAAAGCCTTAAAGGTCTACATAGGGAATAGACCAGAATTATCACAATAGCACCAGGCGAAATACATTTGGAATGACTGATTCTCCATCTAATTTTTTATTAAAATATTTACTACATACTTCTTGCAATCAAAGTATCTTCCATTTGTTCCTACAGATTTTCAAGTCTGTGTCTTGAGAAGACCATAAATCACATTCTGCAATGAACTTTCACTGGCTGACTAAATGCAATTACAAACACAGAATTACAAGGGAAAAAGGAGTAAGCTCAGATAGTGGTTATATGTGCATAACACTCTGTTGCTTTTAGTTATGAACTCATGCTGTGAAGTAAATTGTCTGGATTCTCTTCGCTTCTCATGACATTTTATTCACCTTTAAATGTGAAAAGTACGTCTCATTCTCCTCATGTTTCAGGTCTGTATGAAGACCTGAAATATTTAAGCATAGTTTTCCCTTTACACTTCTCACTTTCCAGTCTCTCTAATCCATCCATGTAATTTAGTTTAAGACATTTATTTACAGTTCAACCTTTTCAACCACAAGAGACTTTTACAGCAAAGATTTGGATGGAGACCAGAATTTATATAGAGTCAGAATTAAAGGGCTGAATAAATTTCTTATGTGAAGGTATATGCACAAAATAAATTGGATAAAAAGTGGTCTTTGTCCTAAAGTTTAATTGTAGCCTATAGTAGTTATAAAATTGCATCCATTCTTTCCTTTTTATTTTTTCAAATGACAACTTGTCATAGAAAATTTTATTGGCAAATCATATCATGATATTTTATCCCAAGAACTCAGATTTTTAAAAAATTAAGCACTTTTAATTCATATTATTTGTATCAGGTCTTACAACAATACGGCTTAATGATACCTGTGTATATATACGTGTGTGTATATATATATATACACACATATATATATTTATGCAATCCCTGCATTCTTGTAATTTCAAAGCTGGTTTTAAGTTGAGAAAACTATTTTTGATTCAAGATAAATACTCAGTTTCTTTAGAAAAAAAAAGGGGTTAGGCTTAGCAATAGTATTCTCAGTGTATTAAGTGATAAGAGGAACAATCCACATATTTTATGACAATATTACCAATTATTGCCTACTGAAAATGGACAATTTCTTGAATGAAACCACTAATTTTAGTCAATTTGACAATGTGACAATAAATATGACATAATAAAAAAGTTGGGTATAAAGCAACAAATATTTTCTAGTTTTATAGGAGTTTTTCATCCATGATTCTGCTGTTCTTAAACCGCCTAACAGTCTGATAAATGAAGAACCAGATTCTAAAGCTCAATTCACAACACAGAAATGTTTTCTGAATGGCTTATGCCATCATTTAAGAGATACAAAAACCTCTGAGACTTCAGGGACTTCTAAATTTGTGGTGTACATACAGAGTATTCCAGAAAGGCATAAAAACTCCTCAGGAATAGTAACTGTTATTGTTGAACTGAATCTGATCGCAATTCATGTTATAGAGAGTCAAATCTGACAGATCTGCCAGGGAATTAAACGTCTCAAGATGCATTTTCCCTCTGGGAGAGGCTCATGGATGAATTTTCTCTTCTACTTCTGCAGCTTGCAGTAGAAATTAATGAATTCTGCCTTGAAGATTTTCAGCTCTTACAGCAATTTTGAGCCCTGACTTAGCCTACCACACTATTTGCAAGTTACTTCTGTTTGATCTACAAATTATACAGATATATTCTACTTAATCATTAAATTCATTAAGAAAATTATTGAATTATATGGGATTTGTATCTCTCAGGAATCTATTTGAAAGTCTTCCTGGTTTGATGGTGAAGTATTGTTACACTGGGAAACTGTTTTAGTAATCAGTGGGGTACGGACTTTCATGCATCCGTATAAAAGAAGCAGTAAATACAAAACCTACAACCTAAGAGGTAATTAATGAGAATTCTAACTAATCTACCAAGTAGATTTCCTCTCAATTTCAATAACAAGAGATAGTAATTGGTTTGTTTTATAATATGAAAAATATCATTTTTTCAGAAACGCATAATGGCGTTTCTGAAATCTCAAGGGAAATCTATGCAGAAATTCTTCCCTGTGAGGGTGGTGAGGCCTTGGCACAAATTTCCTGCAGAATCTGTGGATGTCCCATGCCTGGAAGTGTTCAAGGCCAGGTTGGATGGATCTCTGAGCAACCTGGTCTAGTGGAAGGTGCCCCTGCCCATGGCAGGGGTTTGGAATGAGAATGAACTTTAAGGTCCCTTCCAATCCAAACAAGTTTATAATTCTATGATTCAAAAAAACTTTGAAGTCTTCTGAAAGAATTTCTGTTCATATGATGTAAATCAAAATGTCTTGTTTAAGGACAGAAAATGAAGTTTAGTAGTTTTACCCAAAAACCTGAACTGCACAGGCAACAACAACAACAAAACCCACAAAACCCCAACCCCCTGCCCTGCCCCCAAAAAATGAAAAACAAACCAAAGCCCACCCCACCATTTTAGAGGCTGGAATGTTATATATATATACATACACATATATAAAAGTAAAAGAGAAAATGGAATAACCTTATTTTAAACTTACTGGTTTATATTTTGTTTTTACTACAAACTTTTATAACAGGATGTATACCTTCTCACTGGTGTAGCCAATTTAAAACTAAGTAGCCCAACACAGAGGTAGAAAACTTAAAAGTTTTGATTACCTCATCAACACTGGCACATACACAATTTCCTCTAACTTTAAAGACATGTGTAGTAAAAGGAGCAGCAGTACCAGGCAGAACACACAGCACAGCAGTTTAAGAACATATCTCGGGTAACAGAAAACCCTTTATCTTCTATAATGTGCCTTAAAATCCAGTTAAATGCATGTGAATAAAATAGTAGAGACAGGACCTGGTTTAAAAAAACCCACTCATTTCACAGAAAACCTGCTAAATACGGAATTTCCCGCCATAGAGACATTTAGAACTCAGGACAAAGCCCTAGCAAAACTTGGAATTTGGCCTGTTGCAACTTGGGGGAGTTGAAGCTGATAATGACAAGATTCCTTTTGGAACCTTTAGGAATTTAGGAAGCAAAACTTTTCTAGAATTTCATGAAGTACATGAAATTTAGTGTACTTAGATGAAAAAGGAAATAAACAAAACCTGCTGAGATTTGAATGTGAAATTAGAAAGAATTACTTATTTCAGATTTGAGCTACAAATTGTTAAAATCCAGAGAGAAAAAACCTAAAGTTATATTGAAAGCAAATACTTGCATTAGTGCTTGAAACTGGATAACTCCTTATTAGCTGAAACGGAAATATTACATTTATTGTTCTTCAATTTGCATATAATTAAGATGCTGTACAAGCTCAGATTTTTTCCTTGTGCTATGTTTATTTTTCAGACAATTAATATAATGCAGCTTATTGTCCACCTGTCAAGGTTTTTTTTTTCTTTTAGAAAGAATAAAGATTTCAACATTTCTTAGATAGAAATATTTTTCATTCTTTCATTATGCATTAGAAGGGAAAAATGTAAAAACTTTCATATTTCACTTCTTGCACATAGTCTGATTATGCTATCACAAGGCTTTAAAATTATTGTCTCTTTTAGTAAAATATTCTGTAAATAAACATAAACATAGGTTGATAAATTATCTTTGGTATATTTTGATATCACTGCATGAAATACATTTTCAAGTAACACTTTTATTATTGAATAATATTATCCTTGGCACATTATTTGTAAAGCTTTTGTTTTCTCCATTCAAAAAAGAATCTCTAATATCAAAAAGAGAAAACATTCTTGACCATTGAAATTCAAAACACATAAATAGACTCAAAAAAGTATCTTGTATAACATGGTAATTTTCTATATCTTTTTTTCTGCCCTATGGTTTGGAGATACGTGTGTAACTTTAGATTATATAATTTGTCTCTTGAAGAAATTATTTTATGTTAGTATCTTACAAGAGCTAAATTATAATTCCAGGGATAATTTCACTAAAAGAGTTGAAACTCAACAGAATTATCTCCTGACAAAAAAGCCAAGACCTAGAAGTGCCAATAAAGTCCAGAGACTTTGAGTTTGTGGGGGTTTTGGGTTGGTTGGTTTGGTTTGGGTTTTTTAGGGCTTTTTTGTTTCTTTGATTTGGTTTGGGGTTTTTTCTGTTGTTGTTTGGGTTTTTGTTTTCAAGAAAAATAAACAACATGACACTATTCTGGGTTTTAGGATCCAGTCATTTCATGCTACACACTGTTACCAATATAAGAAATTCTAAATTATCTAGGCATTAATACATTAGCGACTTCCCTAGAAACTCAGGAAACCTAGAACCTTTCTCAAATGTCTCTAAACTCAATAAATGAGAAGCCTTTCTTTAAGAAATCTTCCAAATTTATTGAAGTTTTATATAAAATATCAATAATTGAATTTTTACAAGTAAAATGCATTAATTTAAATTATTTGCCTAAAAAAACCACACAAAAAATAGTTAAAATAGGAAAAAAGGAGATCTGAAACCTGAGAATTTTCAAACTCAAGTAGTTTGGGGGAAGCAAAGGTGGTGGTGGGGTGTGTGTGTGTGTATTAGCTACATAAATCCTCAAATGTGTATCTCTCTTCTCTAAGAGAGAGCCAGCCATCCACATATCCCATAGGTGAATCTCCACAGTAATCTGAATATGGGACTGGTTTTATTGTATTCCTGTTGTTGTTCTATCACCAGCAAACTGAATAGCACTAGAAATGCAGACTGATTTTTCTTGGTATTTCCCTCACATAAATATTTAATGCTCTGAAAAAACAAGATCCACTGACATGTATTTTTGTACCTGTAACACGTATCTGTCTGCCTGTAAACTGAAGAATAAAGAAAATAAAGTGTTTTGGATTCCTGTTGAAGACATTCAAGTGTTTTCAGAGAGCACACATTTTTCAGGGTTCAATCACACTTCCACAGTGCTTTGGATTTCTGTAAAAGGTAATTCTCCACAAATGCATTATTTGTTGCCTGTAAACCAGAATTACTGATGTCTATAATGCTATGAAGATAGAACAAAACCTTGATGGATTCTCTATTAGAGTTATACCAGTGGTGCTTTCTGAGGGATTGAATGTGAAGAACTGAATTTCAGAGACTGTCTTGTTTCTTCCTTGAAAAAGTCAATATTGCTTGGAAGGGAAAAAAAACCAAACAAACAAACCAGGCTTTTTCTTATGAAATGTTTGTTGATTACACAGAAGCAGATCAGTTAATGTCCTTTCTTCAAAAATAAAGTTGCACAGAGGATTGTGGTAAGGTAATTTTTCCCAGCACAGGTGTCTTACACTTTGTCACAGGTTTCTTTGTGCCTGGTGAATGCTTTTCACTCACAGTTATCCACCTGCTGATGGTCAGTGGGCACCTTCCCACACTCAGGGATTTACCAGGTGTCAGGGTGAAAGGATGCAAACTCTCCTTGGAGAATTAATCTTGCCAATATTATCTGCATTCCTGTTACTTCAAGATTAGTGGGTTTCTGTTCACTTTTGACAGAATCATAAATGCCTGGGCCCTGAGGGGACTGTTCCCTGCTCAGCCACCTCCCCTTGGGACTCCCGTCCACAGAGAACCCACTGTGAAGTTGGATTTGCTGGTAGCCTGCAACAAAACAATTTTCATATTCAGAGGAGCACCTAACAAGTGCAGAAAAATCTCGCTGCCATTTGCTCCCTGATCTCTTGGTGAACTATGAGAGTGTTGATTATGATTTTAAATCCCTTAATAGACTGAAATTGGTGTATCAGAATGATTGCTTCACTTTCTGTGCTCTCCTTCAATAGCTGCAATCAGCACAGACTTTCAAACGAAATCTTCTTCATTATAAAAGACAAAGGGGAGAGAATAGGGAAATAGATATTCCTGGTTACAGCTCCAAGACTAGAACTTTCTCCTTACCTGAAAACAGCTCGAACTACTAAAGTTTGAGACAAAAGTCACCTTTAGAGGGATTCTTTGAAGAAAACGTCAAATGAAGAGAATTGCAGACTGGATTTGCATAGAATCCACTTCATACTGCTTAACTCTCCTGATTAAACTTATTTGTATTTACTGGATGATTGATTACAGAAGAATACCTAACAACTTTGATAAGCATGTACTGTGGTTTTCATATAAATAAAACAATTATAATCCTACTTGTAAGAAGTTTTATACATAGCTATTGGATCATAACCAGATGAAAATTAATGACTTGCTAGCATTAGGAGCAATTCTTTTCAAAAAGTTGTTGAAACACCTATTAATCATTTATTAATGCTTTATTTATAAACTTGCTTCTGTAGCCACATTTCCATGATGTTTGTTTCATTTAAAAAAGCATTTTTCATTAATTTTAGCAATTTATGGCTGTTCTTTGTTACAATGTTGCTATTCCTCTAGGTCACAGTAGAGAGAGAGCAGAAGACCCAGTTTAACCCTGGAAAACTCTGTATTGGAATTCTAAGAGTCTCCCAGGAACATCTTTCTTCTGCGTGTAGGTTGTTGTGTCTCTTTCCCTTGAAAGATGTTTTTGGAATTTCCACATTTCGTACATTGTGGAAAGAAAGGTCTGCAGTTTTACCACTCCTGAGTTGAATCAGACTGATAAACAACCACCCTGTAAAATTTCAGAATATTTTATCACTTAATGCTGGGAAAAAATCATGACCCATGCATTATGTATGCACCACCACTTGAGATGTGCAAGCAGTTATCGGTCCCTGTGTAAACAGCATTTATATCTGAATCTTAGCCATAAACTGCCCCTAAACTGTGAAGAGATGGAAGAAGTGGTTTTGTTTCCATTAAGGAATATTGACTGAGTGTGGAAATTATGATGATCCAACTACAAATCGTAATACAGAGAACTGACTGCATTCTAAACATCCTCCTCACTTAGCTGAGATGATGTTGGGGCATGGTAGGAAAGTGGTTGTTTGTTACTCAGCGCGATCAGAAACTGTCTCAAAAATATTTATTTGTTATTTGTTATTATCATTTAATAGACTTTAAAGTATCCTGAAGTGTCTCAACAAGCTGAAAGAAAAAAAAAGTCTTCACACTAATAAAAGCTTATTTGAAAAAATCTTTCAGGCAGTGAAAATAGAGATTTTGGAGAGGATATCTCAAGGTTATCTTAACGTGACACTGTAAGAAAGCTAAAATATAAATGGAGAGAAGTTTAAACATGTTTTAGAAAAATTGCTAAAACCCTCTAAATGTGCAGGAAACATGCAAAGGCCCAATATTCCAGAAAGATTCCAGTTACATTTAGCAGCATTTCCTTTTTAAAAAAAGACTCTAATTTTGTTTTTTGACATCTCCACATGCAAAAGTTTTTTTCTACTCTGAATTGTTAAATCTGTGTTTTGGTTTTCTGGTTTGGCCCTATAGTACGTTACAAATAGAACAAGTTTTCAACTTGTTATAGAATATCTGCAGGGACTTATGATAAATGCAACCAGGTCACTCTTGATTTCCCTATAAAACTACATAATGTAGCTTCAATAAGATTTATGAAAACAAGATGCCTTCCATTCAGTAAATATTTGACAATCTGAAGTAATTTTTGATTTCTAAAATAGTTCAGAGAGAAATTCAGAGAAATATAGGATATACAAACTCAGTCTTTCTGTAAAGGGGTATATCAGTAGAGATTTCAGAAAACATCATGAATTAATTATGAATGTAGTATTAATTTTTAATATTGCCCACTGTCCTTTCAATATTTATGTATTTTCTACATGACTCTTTGTAGACCAAGATGGCTTTTTAGGCTGTTTTCATATTTGCTAATTTTTGTCATCACTTGGACAAATTTTTGCTAATATATGCTATTGAGAGGTATCTTTAATATGTCCAAAATCATAAATGTGACCTATTTTGTTTTCTCAACAAAACCTTTCAGCATACAGCTATAAAATGAGACAATGAAATGAAGAGGAAAACACATGCTTGCGATCTGGTACACCCCCTGAAATCTCCCATATGAAAAAGGAGAGTAAACTGTACAAAGGAGGATGTGGGAAAATAATATGACAGTATGCAGGAAGTAATACAGCTTTCTGCCAAAGAAATATTTAGTATTAGTAGAAATGGCAGCAGACACCCTAAATGCTCACAATCTACTTCATGATGGCAACATCTGCATAAGGAGTGCAGATGACTGTACCTGTCACTCTACTCAAATGTTAGAACAGATTACCATAGAATTCAAACAAGTCTTGGACCAAAATGATTCCATGATCAATTCACGTTATACAGAAATCTCCAAAACGAGCAACAACTTAAAAACACCCAGTGCTGAAAGAATGTTTCAAAAGAAGAGTGTGAATTTTTGAAGAAGGCAGCTCCAGTCAACTCTAATAACAAAGGTCTGTCAAATTACACAGCCTTCCCACTGAAAGCAATTAATATTTTAATAAACTTCACATCAACAGAAATAATAGGAGAGAAAGTTTTATGGGGCATAAGGTGAATACGTTGTTTTGCAAAATCAACACTGAGGACTTTTTTTTGTTCTGGCTTCATAATGGAATTAGGCATCTGTGTGATTGACTGATTGACTCTGTAGTCACTGGGTTTTTACTCATTTGAGCACTTTGCATCCTACTGCACAGGCTGGTCACTACAGGTTCTACTATTTGATAGAGTTCATATCAGAAAAAATTATTGCAAATTCATTGAAGGAAGTAGTCTGAGAATAAAAGTCTCAGGCTTGGCCTGCAAGATTGCATGAAAAGACAGGAAGAAGTACACCAATATCCATTAATGTGCCTGCCCTGCAAATAGAGGGAACTCAGTGTCTTCTTTAGACCTTCTAGTATTGAAAGAAATTCAACCTATACTGGAATAAAATGAATGTTACTGTGATTTACATTATCACATTTATACACACAGTTACTGTGGTTGGCTAAGAAAAACAAAAGATAAAGAGTTATAAACCTGTTTTTTGAATACATGTTAACTACATGTTCATTATATGTTTCTTTGAAATAATTCTGTAAGTTTGAACATGTTCAGTTTAGTGCAGAATTCTTACATGATTATAAGATGTGAAAGGGAAATCAATAACACACACTGGATTTGCTATATTTTTGTCTCCTGTGACTGCTGATAGCTGCAAAAGCATTCACCTGCTGGAGTATTAATCAGAAGACTGTTGGGGCTGCCTTAACTTGCACTAAAAATACCAAAAGTAAGTTTGGATACAAGGGTTAACATTACTCTGTATAAACTCCCCAACTCATCAGGGCATAAAGAACTCTTGCCTGTTTGGGGAGGCTTACGCTCGTGTCTGCCAAGAGACATGCAAGTAAGTACCCTTTTAGAGGGAATTTAATGCTTGTTGAACAAACATTATAGATATGCTTTTGAAACAGGTATCACAAATATTAACAGGTATGTAGAAAGTAAGTAGCTCAAAATCAGTAATTAATGCCCAGGATTAAATATTACATAACAGCTCACTTAAAATTATTAATTTATCTGCATACATAATGCACATTCTGAAACACAATCTCATTTCTACTCTCTTTGAAATGTACAGCTTCAAAAGCTGGTTTTTAGCTGGACGTGAAAAATGGACAACAACTGCAAACGTTTTTAAAACTAAAAAGTTTTAAAACAAAACTTTTACAAAGTTGAAGGAATACTTCTAACTGGTGTAGAGAGGCCTGCTCTAAGATACAGCTACTGGACTAAGACAAAGAAAGAAACAGTTAACAATATACTTACAGTCTTTTCCTTGGACATTCTTCTCAGTTAAAATACTTCCATTTATTTTTGGTATACTTACTTTGAACTCCATGGGAGCGAACTATTTTCCAGGTTTCCGAGGCTACCTCTTTCACATCCACTTGGTAGTGGTGAATGGGCACACCTCCATGTGACTCTGGCTTATTGAACGAAACCTTGGCCGTGGTTTGTGACAGCTCTGAAACTCGCACTCCGGACGGACTTGATGGCACATCTGAAAAAGTACAAATACAGTTTAAAAATCAGCAGCAACCACATAGATCCAAGCAGCTGATTATCTAGCCACAAAAGTCTCCTTAGAGTCTTCAAGGAGAAAAAAAATAATATTGAATATCATGCAATAATATTTGTGTTAGACAAACAAGCTTTCTACTATTGAGCTGTAAGAAAACCACATTCATTTCCTTCTATGCTAAATTACTGCAAAAAAAAATTTCCATTTTTGCCTTTCTTTTATAATATGATATTTTTAACAGCTAATTTCATCATAGTCAAATGTAAGAGATCAGTTTGTTGACTGTGTAACTATGTAAAAGAGAATAACAAACTTTAAATCAAATTTTAAAAAAGAAACAGTTACAGCTAAATAGATCATCCAGACTCTAAATTCTTCTAAATAAGATTATGACAAAGAACCTTATAAATAATTTGGCCATTTTATGGAAATCTGAAACACAGCTGAAAACATGAATCTCTTTTTCTTTTGTTTGGAAGACTGGATTTCAAGCTACTAAGAAGATATATTTATGAAAGGTTTCTTATCCTCAGTTTAAGAACTAATTCACAAAACAGGTTGAAAGAAACATTTTCTCTGAAATCAAAGCAAGTGTATATCTTTCAAAGTAGAAAAGATGTATGAAAATAGAGCAGGTTTTTTGTAGGTGTTGAAATGCTACATAGGAAACAAAAGTAAAAAATAACACTGGGGTTAGTACATCTTTAAAACTGAAATATTACACTATTTTTACAATTTATGATCAAACACATAGAAGTCAAAAGACTAGCTTTTCTAATTGTCCTACATTTTAAAGAGTTATAATCATAAAAAATTGTACTGAAAATTTAGGAAGAATTCTAATTCCATGGACAGAATACCAGGGTTTTGAAACACCATTAGGAATTTCTTTTCTGATCCATCTGAAAATGATTTGCATACCTCCTTCCAGATTTGACATTGCTTTTGTCTCCATGTTATAAAGGACATTTTTGTAAGGACATGCCAGAATTTGAGCCAAAGCCTGTAATTTGGTTAGTGGGTAATGAACCATTTACATAAAATACTGTCTGTATTTGAAGGCTGTCAGACAGTTGGGAATAAAAAGAAATCAATCTGAGCTTCACCCAGAACTGGTACTTGAATGAAAATGAGACAAAAATGTCTACAAAATATTAAAGAACAGATTTAATGATATATTCAGCCACAAATTCTCAGGAAAAGGACAGTGCCAAATCTGGTCTAAAGGGGCTGATTTGTATAACCTCTTAATTACCCAAAACTTAAATTTTTTGAGAAAAACATCTCTGTCAGTTGTCAGACTTGAGTGTCTTTATGCAAATATCATAGCTCTTAACAGCTGGCATTTCTGATTCCAGGTGTCCTGAAACCTCCAATACTTGGTGTTCACTGGTAAAAACCAGCACAGATTTTTTTTATATGGGTGAAAAATTGTAATATCTTTTACTTAAAGACACAACTATATGAATCCATGACATTACAGATTTCAGCAGAATTCAAGTCTCAGCTAGAGTGATTCAAACCCTTTCTTATTCCAGGATAATCAGGATATGGAGTTTTGCAAGAAATTTTCACCTTTCTTAGTAAGGGATTGAAGATTTATGATCCGATAAAACACGGCCGAATGTAACCAGCCTGCTATGAATCCATAAGAACACAGACCTGGGTTTTGGATCTGTTTCTAAATTGATTAAAAAGTTGGGGGCTTTTAGAAAAGAGAAATTAAGTTCAAAAAACATACAGACTGTTTTTTTCTGTGACTGCATAGAAGAAGAATGAATGATATGAGTTGTGTGTTAAGTCAGCATTCACCCCAAAATCAAAACAGGAGGATTAGAACCAAATTGTAAGTGATCCCTTTCCTTCAGATTCTCATTAAAGCTGAGAGAAATACTTTTTTTTTTCCCCCAACATAGTCGTTAAGTACATAAGCAGCATTCTGTGTACAGATGCCTTCTCTCCAGAGCTCACATGGCAGTTCTGAGAGGAGTAGGAAAAATAGAGAGTAAGAATCCCAGCAAAGCAATCCAGGAAAGCCATACCGAAGCCGAATGGCACTTTATGAGTCATGTGGATACCATCACTTGGGATGATGACTATCAATATTCAGTAGCAAGGATGAATGCTCTTTGGACTTAATTGCAAGCTAAAAGCTGCTGTGGACACCTATAGTATTAAAAATAGCTTCTAAACTTCTAAAAATTCTTTTTCTCTAGTTAAAAGTGTTCAAAATAAACAAAAACATGTAGGGGATGAATGAATATCTAATATCATTCATGCTATTTTTATGTTAGTTTCTGGATGATACTTTAATGAGGCAAATTACCAGTGCTTCTGTCTGCATCAAAACATTTGGTCAATGGTATGAAACAAAAATGTGTTATTTATATATCTGTTCTTGACTTTCCAAATATTAAGAAGACCTCTTCTCCTTGTGTGTTAATGCCTGTGTATGGTTAACTTTAATAAGCATGGCACAGGGAAGATGAAATCCTTCAGGAAGAACCTTACATTCGCTACTCCACATTCAAGTATAAATTCTGCCAGAGGAAGATATGATTTCAGTTGCTAATAAGCATGAAATGAAGCTCCTTTGAAAACCCAGTATGGTATTTTGCATAACTAGCACAATGCAATATGTTTGGAACTCACTGAAGTGTAAAATACATCCACAATACTATTTTAAATATGCATCTCATGTTCTAAGCCAGCCACACATGCAGGTGAGTTTCCTGTAGTTTTCAAAGTTGAACTATATCACTACTAAGGAAGAGAGTGAATCACCTGAAGAAAATATAGCAGGAGACACATTCCTGGTGAAAACCAAAACCAAATACTACCAATGCCATCAGGATATAATAAATGCCTACTATCTCTTTTCAACTAGGCAAATCTGTAACTTTTTTCCCCAAAGAAGAACAATAACAGCATAATGAACTGAATCTAATTCTGTAGTTCTCTAATGAGTATGAATTTGACCATGCAAGGTATACAGCCTTCTGGTCCTGATCCAGCTAAACATTCCTGCATTTGAGCTGTCCCCTGTCAGCTGCAATTACTTGGAGCATTGCCATGATTTTCATGTTAGAATTGCAAGGGTTTTGGATCAACGTTTAGCAGGAGTGAAGAATAATTTGCAATGTTGTGTACTCTGAAGTCTATGCCTAGAAGGATAAAGCTGTGGATGTTTCTTTTTCTTTTTCCTTCTAAAACCAACCAGCAAAATGAATCTTAGAGGAGTTTCACTACAGGCAGTGATGACTAATTCATATTCTATCATAGATGTAAGTTGAAGGACTAAGTAGTAGAAAAAGGAAGAGATTTACTTTCTATGATTTAAAGATCACTTAGTGATATCAAAGATTCCAGAATACTTCCTTAGAAGTTCCACTGCTATCTTTTTTTGTCATTATACTGCTGTCAAAACAAGAGATAATTCATCACAAGTTCAGCCTTTAAAACATAAAAAGACCCCAAAAGCATCAGACATTTAGTCAACTTCATTTTCGTTCCACAGCATCTATTTCTCTGTTCAGTATGTGACTAGATTCATGTATGATGTTAAAGCATCAAATAAAATCAAAAACTGTCCCCAAACAATAGGTGTAAAAATGCCTTTTATGTATTCTGTACTCAGCAAGTAATGCTGGTTTGCACAAAAGAACTTTCTGATATAATGGCCTAAGTTAAGTAGAAATGGTTTGGTTCCAAAAACAGTATCACAGCTGATAGAGAAATACACTCAGAATTATGAGCCCATATTTGGCTTCACTGATGTGTAAAGTCTCCTACAATTACGACCAAACTTGTTCAATAAACGACCACTTTTTATCACCGGGAATTTTCTTTCCAAGCTATTTTTTGGATAGCCTTATTGAAGAAAATAACTCCCTCTCAGAGTTTAGCAGTCCTGGTACTAACAGAGAAAAGGAAGTGATGCTGTGAGAGTGAATAGTGGGCTCAGAGATTGATCTCCCAGCCGGTTCTTGTCTCCTATCTCCTGTCAGTAGGTTCCTACTGCAGTTCTCCAGCCTTTCTTCTCTCTGTACATCTGGCATATATATTGACTGAAAATATCTATGTCTAAATGATGAATCTAAGTAGTACCAGGACCTTGGCAAGGAAAGAGATGAGGCTGGGGACTAGACTTTTGGAGTCAAAAATCTCTTGTGAAATAGCTTGTGCTTTTACATCCTTAGAATGGAAAAAAACCAAAAAACAAAAAACAAACCAATATTAGATCTACATAGATTTCTTTTGCCAAATCTCTGAGAGTTCTGGAAAATAAGCATTCAGTTAGTAAACAAGACCACAGCTATCAAATAAATACATAAATAATAAATTAAAATAAGACACATGCACACAAAGCAAAACACTGCTGCCATGTTGATAGTTTCACACCTCTGCTAATTGAAAATATGTTGCTGTTTGGTTCATTTTTTCATACAAATCCTTTAGCTGATGCTGCTAAGATGTGAATGGCAAGTTTTAGAATAACAAGTTAGCTTTTAGATCTGCCCATATTTTTGTGGAGGCAAATGGGCTTTTGGCAGAATATGATTTTCTTTTTCATTATACTATTCTCCAGGGAAAATTAAGTCCTACTACTTCGATTTTCTTTTACCTATGTGGAAATGCAAATACTTGGTGAAAAAAGGAACAGCATCCACTAATCAGCAGTGAAGTTCCAGCACCAAAACTACAGACTAGTAAATTTCTAAATTTGATTTTGGAGTCTTCATCAGTTATCAAACAGCCTTTTTATCTTTTGAGCATTACTTTATTCCATAAAACAGGACACAGGATGCATTTTCTGTGAAGCTCAATTATTGTATTTCCCATGTCTTCATTTGCTTTTGTTGTCATTATTTCCCACCTTCACTGATTTTCTGCGTGCACAGGATGCTTAAAGAATACCTAATTCAGTAAAGCGGTGTAGGAGTTCTCAGTATCTAATGACGTCATTGACTGTTTGTTTTTTAATTCCCTGTAATATTCCCGTAGAAAGGAAAAAGATAAATCATACAGCTATAGCAGATGTTGCATCTCTCATTCGCTCAGAGAAGCTGTGGATGCCCCATGACTGGAAGTGCTCAAGGCCAGGTTGGGCAGGATGTTCAGCGCCCTGCTCTAGTGAAAAGTGTTCCTGCCCACAGCAGGACTTTTAAACCCTATGTCATCCCAGAATAAAAGAAAGAAGGGGAAAGGAAAGTCTAGGGTAAGTGAGGCTATGAGATCCTTAGAGGTGAATCATAGCTTACTTTTTAGGGCTCTGGATTAAGCCCAGCTATACATCCAGCTATGTACAAAATCTATACTAATATTTAAAAAAAGAGAACCTTCAAAATTTCAGTTTAGCTCTGTGTCACAACCTTCAAATTTAGGATTTTAACATATTAAATTACCTATTCCAATAATATAGTCCCAAACTACTGATGGTGATGTGATTTTCTATTTACCAACAAAAACCATTTAAAATAACGATACTGAGATCTCAGCAAAGGAGAAGAATGCTTTTCTAGTTCATACTGGCTCTCTGCATAGTGGCATTTCACATAAACTGTGGATAAACTAGATTTGGACAAATCTAGGAACATCTCTGCTCATCTCAGGTTCTGAGAGCCATCGGGACAACCTGTCAAGGTGACCTGGCTTGCCAAAATTTAAGCCTGACTGAGATTAAGACCAGAGTGTAAGTAAAGTTCTAAAACACAAGTTGTGGCTGTGACATGAAGCAATTAATTTGCAGTGGCAAGAAGTGACTGTGGTTATTTTGACATTCAATATTTTACCCATATAACATCTTAAAAGCTCAGGTAATGAAAAAGGAGGTCACCCACGTGGTATTTTTAAGAGTTGATCACCATAAGTCAGGTCATGGGCATGTCTGATTAAGCTTTCAAACAAAACTCGGACGTTTCTAAGCATGCCAGCACCTTTTAGAATGAAACCTCAAATACTCTGCAGCTTTTCGGTTGTTTTGAAAGGTTTAAATGGAATTCAGGCTGATTCAGTAGCTCTGTATAATCTGAGTGAACAGTTATGGTTTTCCTGTCATATAAATATGGCTGTAAATTGCATATCAATTCTGAAATAAATCTTCCTTTTCTTAACCATCAATAAGTCAAATTTCTTAAGGAAGGCAACAGGAATAAAGATAATGGAATTGTGACAGCATAATCACTTTCTAAGTAGCAGTAAATTAATAAAAAAAAGGTAGCTTGATTCTGCTGAAATCCAGCAAAGCAGAAAATGGAACAAAGCATGAAGGAACAAGTAACTCCTGCAGAATTTAAAGAGAAAACTATTCAGTAAAATGATCATTATTTGTGATCAAATTTACCCTAGCAGCATACATTACTTAATACTGCCTCCCAGCTAGGAATTGTATTTATTTTTCCCTGACAGAGCCTTTGTAGAAGTATTCTACGCCCCAGCATTTGTATTTACAATCAAAGCCAGAAGGCAATGCTGGCTGCATTAAAATGCATGAAATGATTTTATGGGCATTACTACGGAAAATATCAATCATTAGGCCTTCCTAATCAACCAGAGTGAAGCGATTGATGTAAGAAAACTAGGGAGAAAGCCCTATTTGACATCTTATACCTGTAATTATTATAATGGTTTTATCCTCCATCTCCCTGATTATTTTCCATTTCTAGCTGATGTTCGTTTAAGTGCAAAACTTGTAACAGTGAATTACATGTTTGGGTTTTTATTCCAAAAACAAAGTCTATTTAGAGGTGTCTTGGGGTGACTTTATGATGCTGTATCACCTATCGTCTGCCCTATGCCCGACATGAGTTCTGTGCAGTTAAAGCCAGGTCCGGGAGAGGGGGAGGAGGCCGGTGGAATTCCTTCGGTGGCCTGCGTTTAAAAAATACAGAAAACTTTCTCCCCAGCTCTCGGCTCTGCAGCAGGGCAGAGAGGTACGTTCTTTTGCCTTTTAGCTAGCTTGTTGTTCGTCCACTGAAGCAAGGAGCCTTCCTGGAACTGCGGCTTCTTCTTTTTTTCTTCTGGGACTGTTCAGCTCGGGTCCGGAACCACCAGCGGGAGGCCCCACAGCGCGGCCCGGAGGGGCCCACGCCGCACCCCAGCTCC
>VYXC01012892.1:0-74271 GCA_013397175.1 Platysteira castanea | reverse complement strand
CCTGCCTTCCATTAGAGGACGTTCGTTAGGATTTTCCTCCTAATTTGTCTCAAACAGGAGGCAAATGCCAAAATTATCAATATTTCAGGATGCTGAATATTATGCACTACACTACTGTAAGTGGTGCATAGCAAGTAGTGCATGGTAGTACACAGTGACACCCCAAACCCAGTTTTTCCAGCCCTGTTCACTATCACTACTAAAAACCCTGCTTTTCTTTTTTTCTATTTTCTGCATTTAATATCATCATATAGAATATCTAAATAGAGCTCATGCTTTACATGATGCCTTCCCATAATTCCATTTATCCTGATTTACCTTTTTATGCTTATAACTACAATACATATTTTTTTTTAGTGTTCATTGCGTTTTCTGAAGAATTTCCTGAAAAAAAAAAAATAAGCAAAACATTGCAGAAGTTGAGAATATTAATCTGTTTGAAAAACTGGCATCAGTAACATTTCTGATATAGTTGTATTAAAAAGCCAAAGAAGTGTTATAACTTGTTATTTGTTTTTCCTTGCATTTCCAGGGGTGGTCATGTGTGAATTTCCTGAAATAAAATGACAAAATATCACATTCTTTTTCAATTAACTTTTCAATGCTGAAGTTTTTTTATTAAAATTGATTAATTAATAAATTATAAAAGCAGAGGATATATACTTAGCTAAAATAATCATGTACTATCATGCATTGTGATGAGATGTTGTTCTGCAAATCTAAGAGAAAAACGCAACATTCTGGAGAATATCTGTTGAAATGCTCTCCCAAATGTATACATATTTATGAAAAAGCAACCCACAGTGACAACCACAATATTTTCTCATCATTTTCTCTCCTGAGAGGTAATTCACCAGACGGATGCAAGTGGAGATTTTCCTTCCTTTCCTATTATTTATGTTCATGGCTTTAGGAAAACCTTTTTTTCTTGGTAGTCAAATGTAGCTGTCAAAGGAAGGAAAGATCACACCACAGCTAACACCCCAAAAAAGTTGTAAAATGAAGGGTAATGGATCTTCTAAATGACGTAAAATTGTGGCTCGTAGAAATTTGAACCCCACATTTCTCAATTTCAAGAAGCTCAGCACTTTTCATGGTTCTTCAAAGCCAAAAATTATTATAGTAGGAATGTGTGCTAGTATCCTATAGAGATGATGGGGAAAAGTTTCAAAACCACGTAGAAATTCTAAGAAGACTCTTCATTAATGATGGGGTTTTATAATTCCTGAGACACCAAAAGAAAGTAATTGCCCTATGGAGCAAAACTAGGGCAGCAGACCAGGTCAGAGAGGTTCCCTGTGTCTGGATTTTGCGTGCTTCAGCAATGGTCCCCCAAAAGTCTCCTGGTAGGAGTCTAAAGTGTTTATTTTCTTATTTAAAAAAAAAAAAAAAAAGGAAACTAGACCAAAACTTGCAACTAAAACACTCAGAATCACTTGGAATACATGTGTCCTAGTGAAAAAAAAATTAGATATAGCTGTAGATATAATTATTTCTATAAGTCCCTTCTATGCGTCAGCCAGTCTGGCTGGACCTGGAGGTTACAGGATAAAAATGGTCCATAACAACACATCCCAAGGGGTGCATGGCTCTCAGTGTGGCTGTACCTTTAGGACTGTCAACTGCATTATAATTCCAGAAATGTCATTAAAGTTGGCACAGTTTGCACCATCCGAGTACAGAGATCCAAATGTTCGGAGACCTCAAAACTGAACAAGCATTAGTCCATTCCGCAAGAAAATATAATTGAAAGCACTGCTAAGAAACCCTCATTTGGTCTCAGTTAGTAGTTATTTATGCCAAAGAACAAGCATACAGTCAGAATTTCTATTTGCTTAAACAACAGTAGAAAAGACATAAAAATAGTCAGATATTCTGCAACAATGAATATAGAATATCTTAGAGCTTAAATTATTTCAATCTAGCATTCTAAGTCAAATTCTTTTTTTAAATAACTAAAAGTGCAAATGGAGATAGAAATTCTTTGCTGCAGTATTTCAGTCTTTTGTCATTGTTGGTTTATCAAGAAATACAAGGGAGAAAAAGGAAAAAAAGAATTTCCTAATTCCTTCTTCCTTTTACTGCCTGCAAACCATATGTCTCTCTGCTGAAGTAATAAAAATATGTTGTTATAAATGTAGGATACAGTAAGAGCAAAGGAAAAAAGGTTAGAATAATTTTTTTTCAAGTTTTAGAAGGCCTTAAAATTAAATCAAAAGAAGATTCATATTCTGAGGGAACTGGTTTATTTTACTTTATATTGCAGCTCAGCTCTTAGACAATTAAATTATCTGCAAACAGTCCATGGAATAAACAGAGGATAGTGTGTCTGTCTGAACTTAATGTTGATTAAAGTAGGAAAAAATATTTAAAGAAAAGGAAACAAGATCTTAACTTACCAGCTTGATCAAGCGTATACTCCTGATATCTTGTTCCTATTCTGTTTGTGGCTGTACAATTATACCGTCCAAAATCACTGTCAGATGTGGGAGCAATCTTTAAAATGAATACACTTTGTAAATATTAGTTGCTAATTAAATATAATTTTTTTTAAAAAAATCAGGAATTCAAGTATGTTCTCCTTAACCAATATGCAGATGAGTTCTTACTTAAACATACCTAATATATTCTCCAAACATAGACCTAAATACACCTTTATTCATGTTTAACTCCCCCTTCTCAACTTCAAATGAGGAAATAGTGACTTTGTCCATCTTTATAATTTCACCTTTAAACAATTAAAAAAACCCTAATAAACATTTTGTAGATACCAAGCACCTCCTAGGTAGTCACTTCAATTTCCAGTCTTAGCTTGATAGCTAAGTTTTATATCTATTTATGGATTTTTTTACTTCCAAGAAATGCAAATTATATTTCTATTGGGTGCAGTTGGAAAACTGAGCACAAGCCATTCGAATAAGGTTTATTTTCTAACTACTCTTAAGAAATGTGAAGATAACTCAGTTCATATATAGTTATTTGTTGGTTTTGTTCCTTTTTTAAGAGTGTTACTTATTCAATTGTAGGTCTTAGCCTTAAACACACTCTACAGTATTCGCAGTGCTGCCGAAGTGAAGACAAAATTATGTTCTGCCACCATGGTGATTTCCATTTTAAGCGTTACCTCTAGAATCAGCTTTCTTCCTGTACTGTAGGTCTTCAAATGAGTTGTATTTTTTACTGGTAGAACTAATTTTCCTCTTTTCCACTGAACTGAGGCGGATGGATTTGCTAGCACTTCACAGCTTATATTGATGGGATTGCCTTCCCAAGAGTAGTACATGGTTTGATTTGACACAAATGTTGGAGCATCTGGAAAAAGGAAGCAATGCACAAGTTTATTAACTGGTTTAGTAAAACAAGCCATATACTCATATCCAGGCTTTCATGTTCACTGAGAAATTCCAATTGATTGTTGTGTCAGTTTATTAGGGAACATGAAAGTATTATTATTCAACCTTGAGTTCATTGGGCTTTTACCTTGGTAGGTTTCTCCTCTCCTGAAACTGTTTCAGCTGAACTTTTAGGGAAAGAGAATACCTGTTAAATATATTTAACATTAGGCAGTATCAGGCCCTTGACAGACACTCTCAGAAATAAGGAGGAACATTTCCTCTTGAGGATGACAAACTCTTCAGCCAGACCCTCGTGCAACAAAGGGAGGTGACCTAAAAATATATATTGTCTGTTCATGTGCTGATTTTATAGTGTCTTCTTTTGCTACAGGGAAATTACATTCACTCCTCAAATTTTCTTCTGCTATGGCTTCACCCATTTCTCATTGGAATTTTATTATACTTTATGAAATCTTTCTAAAGAGAGGTGTTTATTTGTGGAAATAAACCTCTAAAACATAGTAAAAGAATACAAAAATGTTGCAATGTATTCTACATACAGCAGAAAATATATTGTGTGTATCCTATTTAGGACAACCTTTATATCAGTTCCTTATCAAATTATCAAGCCACAGCCACGGAAAAAGGTGGTGTGTTTTTCTTACAAACCTGACTGTAAATTGCTGCATTATAGATAAACCAAACACTGAGTCTGACACAGAGGAAATTGCTGGTTTGCAAACTGTGATCTTCAGACCACAGTGCCACTAAGTGACAAGACTTATCTCTTCTATTCACTGTTTCCCTAGAGAGCAGGAAGTTTAGTGATCTCTGTAAATGAGAGGGGGTAGCCTTTTCCCTCCTCTTCTTATGTCTTGGATGCATAGTGGTTTTTTCAATCAAATATTGATTTGTATTTTTTTTCCCTAATTTCATTGTTATTATCTTTTAAGAGTATTAAAAAAAATACTCTTTATTCAAGGAAACACCCTTATTTCTTTCATTCCAAAAGGGAATTTATTAGTTACATCTGTTGTAATGGTATATCTTTTTAATATCTAAGATATATACATATACATTTTTTTTTTTTTGATAAATAGCTCCTAAATGTTTCCAGGTGTGTCTCTGGAAAATCTATTCTAGTCCTCCCCATATAGCTTAATTTTAGGCAAGAAAATTCCTAATGGGTCTATCAGAGACCAGAACTGAGCATCTTTAAGTATGAAGTAAAATTTAGCTTCAGGAATGGTTAAAAAACAACTCGCTTTTTTCTTTTTCTCTTTTTTTCCTGAAGTGCACATTTTCAATTTCTTTCTCTGTTTCCCTCTGTTGAAATGCATAACTTTTTGATGACATACGCTGCTTCTGAATGTAGGCATACAGGCTTTGAGCAAAAGAACTGTTATCAATAGAAGTTTTAAAGCACAGATCAAAGCCGCTACAATGCTCAAGGCCAGCAGCATCTCCTTTAATAACTGTTCAGCCCTTATTTTTGTAGAAAAACAAGCATTTTCATCAAAATAAGTTAAAGCTTATGCCTGGCTATGAATTTATTTACCAGACACACGAGCTCATCCTTCTGCTCCAAATGTTTTAATAAGTAATTCTAGTGATCTTGATTTTCACAGACCTTAAAAACCCCCATATTTCATCAGCTAAACAGTTTAATGCAAAGAACAGATTATCAGTCTTCAGAGTGTGACATCTCACACTAGTGGAGAATATGAAGAAAAAAGCAAACTGAATAAGTGTGTCTTATGGTGAGCTATGGTCAAGAATCTCAAAATACCAAGGGTCAGAACCTTGACTTTTCCTCTGGAAGTGAAGTTCATGGTGGGAATCACTTGTAGGAAAGCTGTACAAACTTATTTCTGCATGTTCAATAGATGGAACTACAGCATGTTCAACAAATAGATTGGAAATCTCATCAGAGTCTTCATGAGGTTCCAAATGTGGTTATTTCACAAATTTTATGTAAGCACTGTCTCCCAATATGCAATTTCTCACAATAAGTTTACCCCATTTATGAACACTGGCATGAATGCTGAAGATTAAAAGATACTTTCAACATGAGAAACCTTCCTTCCTACGTAACATTGTGTGCTTTGATGCTCTCTGTTGATTTCAATACACATATGGCAAAATCATATCCTATTTTAAGATTTACAAGTGAAAAAATAGTGTAACCTTCTATACTGCAGATAAAAACATTTAAGAGAATAGGGACTTCAAACCAAGACTTTTCTCTCTTCTAAAGGTAGATTTTGGATGCCCATATTATCTATTTGTTTGGATTTTAAAAGGATAGGTCAGGTATGGACTGCCATCTATACAAAACTACAGGTATTAAAAGTCATAAACACAATAAAACACAAATAGGACTAAAAGTCCGTCAAATAAAGATATGTTCCCAAATAAACAACTCGTGATTGTAAAGCATTCCCCTCAAAAAAGGGAAAATGGCTTTGCAGCCATTTCCCCAGCAGTCAAGAGCTCCAATATACCAAAAATAAGAGGACTGTGCTAATGACTTGATTCACAGAAATTATCTTAAGACAGATGATTTTTGATTTCCTAGTCAGGAACAGATTAGGATGCCTGGAGTGATGTTTTACAAAAAGAACATAATTCTGGAAATAATTTTCTTTTTACAGTACAAATCAGAGATAGTTTACATTTCTTATAAAACTAAAAAAATAAATATTTTTTTTACACAGAGAACTCATTTTTTCTTGTATATGCTTCATCACTTACTGCAGTTTAGTATGCCTAAATGGTTACAGAATTAGTATTTATCAAACATAAACACAAATTATGTTTAATATAAAATAAAGCATGAAAAACAACAAATCTTAAAGGCAAGACTTTGAAAACAAGGCTATTTTAGATCTCTACAAAACCTGATCCCACCAGTTTTATAAAGTAACAAACAAAATACATTAATAACCAGAATATTTATCAAAAAGTTCTATCAATTGAAAATGAAGTAAAACCAAGTAGAAATGAGAAGGTGGTTCTTCTCATAGGTTTACATATGTTAAGGATCTTTAAATGCAATATATGTATTGCTGAAAACCGAAAAGATTCAGTGGAAATCGTTAGAAAATTAGAATCATTAAAGAATTATAATTTACTCTACTTAGCTTCTATGTAACTGAGAATTAATTTACACCTGAAAAAATTCAATGCAGGGTGCAAATGAACTGTTCCTTTTAAGCTTTTTTACATAAAGCACTACCAGTTAAGATGATATACTAGACTTCTAAACAGATAAGTAGGAGCTTAAATACACTCCATTAAAAAAAAAAATCAACCCTGATGGCATTTCTTATATCTGAACTTTTAGCACTTTACTGAAAACCAAACAAATAAAACCTCCTAAAACTGAAAAAATGTACAAAAGTTACCACTGATATTATTTAATAAATGCACACAATGTCATAGAATAGCTCAGGTTGGAAAGGACTTTAAAGATCACCCAGTTCCAATCCCCTGCAATGGGCAAGGACATCTCCCACTAGACCAGGTTTCTCAAAGCCCCACACAACCTGCCCCTGAACACTTCCAGGAATGGGACATCCACAGCTTCTCTGGGAAACCTGTTCTGGTGTCTCATCACCCTCACACGAAAAAAAGATTTCTTCCTGAAATAGAATTTCTAAGAACTCTCAGTTTAAAACCATTGTCCTTGTGCTATCACTACAGGCGAAAAGTCTCTCTTTCTTATAAGCCCCCTTTGCACACTGAAAGGCTGCAAATGTCTCCTTGGAGCCTTCTCTTCTCCAGGCTTATCAACTTCCACTCTCTCAGGCTGTCTCCATAGCTGAGCCACTCCAGTCCTCTGATCACCTTTACAGCCCTCACCTGGACCTGCTCCAGCAGGTCCATGTTCTTCTTGTATTTGGTGTCCCAGAGCTGGATGCAGCACTGCAGGTGGGGGTCTCACAAAAGGTGAGTAGGGGGGGTAGAATCACTTCTCTTGACCTGCTGGCCACGGGGCTTTGGATGCAGCCCAGGATGTAATAAGTTCATATGGTTTTAAGGTTCAACTATCAAAGATCTAATTTTATTTTGGAGAGATGAGGCAATCCAAATTAAAAAGATGCCTTGAAGGATGGCCACGGGGCTCACAAAGACTATATCACAAAGATAAACTAAACAAAACTATTCTATGGGTGTATGATTCTGTAAGAAATTATAAATTTAGAATGGCATTTTAGAGTAGTCAGTGTTATGGCACCAGCATCAGCTAAACTCAAGCTGTTCATTTTCCCAAACAAGAAAGAAACGGACAAGCTGGCACTCCAAACAAAATGAGTTCTGGATAACTTGTGTAAAAAGATTATTGAAGAGAAGCAAATTCTGACCTAAAAGCTGTCTCTAGCATTTAGATATCCTTGTTAGTTATAATGTCCAGGAACAGTGACTCAAGAACAGACTAATACATCACCTGCCTTGTCCAGAAGGTAATTAAATTAAGGACAACAAAGATCCAGCTCTGGTGTATGTTTGGTGTCATACACAAAATTAGATATAGCAAATTACCTGATTCAGTACATGTGTCCAAACAACTATAATGGAAAACTGGTGTGCAGAACCAGATTTGCACTTCTTAATTTAAGAACATAGGTTTTCAAACTTCTGGCTATTTGCTCCCCGGGAACATATAAGAAAAATATGTGACAGATTGTCAGGTCTAAGACGCTGGGACATTTCCTGCAGTACATTATTGGAAGCCTCTCTCTAAGATGATTAATGCTGGCATAAGTTTCCCATCATCAAGGACTTTAATAAACCGCATCCTCTGGCAAATCTAGTACTGTCCTTGCCATCGATCCTGTAAAAGTGCCTCAATTTTTTGTAACTCTGCCACAATTTAGTTAACAGCCATCTATCTTTCTCTTGTATTTTTCCCCGCATACCTTTCTCAATAGTTAATATTTTAAAATGAATAGCTCTTCCTTGGATATAAAGTAGAAGAACCTCCACAGGCAAGTACAATAACTGTCAATATTCATTTGCAAGAAGAAATAATATTAGAAAGACTTCAAAAATGTGGTTAGGTGACTATATTTTATTCTATAATCATCCTTAAAAGGAAGGTAGGAATTGGATAACTTCAGGATTACTAACTTTCACTTTACTGCTACTATGACAATCGTGTGGCTGTAAGGAAAAACATCCAAGACCTGCACAGGAAGTTTCCAAATAGAAAAGCAGATGATCATATATTGGTTTTAAATTGCCATGATTATTAGCTAAAACCAGAAGGGTCTTTTTTTCCGGAATTCATGCCATGATTTCAAAAGTTTTGAGAGGTACATCTTTCTTTCACGGCAAGTGCAGAAAACACCACACTTTCTTTAAGATTTTCTTCGCCCTGCCCCATTCTCTTGGTTCCTCTCAAAATTCATTACAATATGACATTGATATTCAATAGTGTGATCCACTGTTGACTAATTCTACATTTTATGAAGAGTAAGAGCTCCCTCCTACTGGCAAGCAGTACTAGTTCCTGGAAACCTTGACTAGGATATTATTTTTAATATTCAAACATCATACCAATTCCTCCATTTCCATAAGATACTTTTTGCTAGATGCAAAGCATGTTTATAAATCCACCATTAAATAATGGTGGGCAATGAAAGGCTCAGGTGCTTGGTGCTGCCAGAGTTGCAGAAATTCAATGTACCTATTTTTCTCTGAATTTCACTTGACATTAAGGAATTGTGTTTCTTTTTACTTTAAAAAATAGCAAACACAAAAGCCAAACCAAAGCCCCAAGAAATTTTAATTTCATTAAAATGTCTTCTTTGAATTGATATATCTCTCTAAAATTACCTAAATTAGTTTAAATTAGGAGAAGAAATTATAAAGAAAACATAGCTAGGTAAAATAAGCTAAGTCTGCCACTAGTGATGTATAAAACAAACTGTTTGCATGCATCTATCAATCATTTTGTATGCCTGTAAATCACCAACACTGGCCATCAGATCTAGAAAGACCCCCCCTACAGATCTATCACACTAGCAGCAATTTCCATTTTAGTAATAAAATCATCAAGTGCTGCCAATTGTTAACACATTATTCTTAAATGGTGCCAACTTGTAACAAATTTTCAATTGGTTCAATTTTCAATTGTTACATGTATTCTAGGACAGAATTACTGGAATAATTTAGTATGGCCTGACTTCTCCATCAAATATTAGATTACATAATTCTCTTACAAGCAGAAGTGAAAAATTGCAATACTTTTCTCAAACCAAGATCCTAATCCCATCTTTCTTCTTGTCCTACGTGTCACATTTGCAGAACAAAATCCAGTCTTTATCTTCCATATTTTCCTACTGGTCACCCTTACCTCCACAACATGTCTCCTTCTTGATGCCATCCCTCCATTTCCTAATGTCTCTATGTCTCTCATACATTCCTAAATCATAATAGTTGCTGTGTGGAGCAAGGACTCTTAACCTTTTCATCTCTTTACTTAATTTTTACATGCAGTGATGTCCAGAAAGCAACAACTAAAATCTCTAAAAACTTGTTTTGTTCAAGTTTCAAATTTTCAGCACCATCATATCACCTGATTATTTTCTTCATTATACTCAGATGCCTTGATTCTGCTTTGATGGCTCTATCTTGGAGGTACAGAAAAGAAAAAGGCCACTACGCTTTTTTTTCATTCACAGGTCATCACTATGTAATATAAATTACATTTTATATAGTATGAAAATACTTGTGAAACCATTTAAAATGTATCACATTAATTATAAATGTAAATATTTAACATTTTTAGCCTGTAAGACCAACTCAGAAGTAGAATCATCCTCAAGGAAGCATCAGAAAATTCTTCCTTGTTTTTTCTCTACCTTTACTTTTCACAATTTCATATGTGAAAATTTCTGACAGTAAGAAAAGATGTTGAGGCATATATACCTACTAATGACTAAATTATTAGAAGTGAAACAAAATAAAACCCAGATTATTTTATTAATTCAGAATTGTGTTCCTCTATTAAGAGAAAATCAGCTAACATGTTATTAAAAAATCTACTCTAAATGATATCAAATTAATTGCAAGGTTAACCGAAACATGTAGTTCTGAGCTCTCTTCAGTAAAAATTTATGAGGAATTTCTTATATGAATATCATGTTTAACAAGTCATTAACATATATTTAAGTAAAATGTTTTTAGGATGGAATTTTTGCTTCAAAGTATTTTTACAAGCTTTTGGGCTAAATAATAGGTAGATTTATTATATAGATGAATAATTTCTCCATTTTACCACACTGTTGTAACATCAGAAAAAGACAACGGATACACTCATCTCTGCTTCAGTATGGGAAGTTTGGTGAAATGGTTTTGGAAAGTGACTTTACGTGATAAACCTCATCTTTTGCACAGAATTCAACTTTCTTATCCCCTGGAAGTCACTGCAATGGCATACTAAACTTCCTTCTGCACAAGTGCACAAGGTAGTCAAAGAAGGAAAATGCTAAATCTTACAAGCGACATTCATAATGTGTCAAAATTACCACACTTTTTTGTGACGTTAAAGATTGACCTTTCCCATCTTTGCTTTCTCATTTTAACCTATAAATGTGACAGGAAGAAATGTAACTAAAGTCAATAGTATTGTATTAGAAAAGATGGATTTTTTTCTTATAGTATTTCAATATTATATTTCTCTTGATTAATTTTCCTGTAATTTTTTTTGTTTCCTAGGCCATATGTGTATTTGTTAGTTTTGTGTTCTGGCTCTAATGACAAGATAGAACTGGGCCCTCATGACTAATGGATGAAGGAAAGGTGTAAGGAAGACAAAGCCAGGTTTTTTCAGTGGTGTCCAGTGACAGGAAAGAGGCGATGCCTTCCCGTTTCAACCATTCTGTGATTCTGTGAGTAGTGATGGGATGTTGCCGCACTGGTTTCTGATTAAATGAAACAGAATCCAAACAAATCCAAAGCATGAACTGTTTGAATTTACTATGATTTATGATAGCAGTAGGCAGCTGAAACTTTTGTGACATTTATCACAACAACGAGGTTTCCCAGAGAAGCTGTGGATGACCCATCCATGGAAGTGTTCAAGGCTTGTTTGGAGGGGCTCTGAGCAACCTGGTCTAGTGGAAGTTGTCCCTGCCCATGGCAGGGGATGTTGTAACTGGATGACCTTTAAGATCCCTTCCAATCCAAACCATTCTATGATTCTATGATAACATTTCTGACGTCCTGTACACAGTACTAGCATTTTCACCAATTGAAAACCTTTCTTCCTTGAAGGTAAATAAAATTTGTAGCTCAATCTGTTGAACCCACTCTTAAGTAATGTTGTTATACATTTTTTGCAAAGATATAAAATTAAATTGCATGAATAGAAAGCATCCCCACCAACTGCAGTGCAATACAGCTAGCACACAACAAAGCAAAAGAATAATCAATTCAGGAAATCAAGTTCAAAACTGCAACAGTAATGAGGCTGGTTTTAAATTGTGGCAGGGAAAAAAAACCCCAAAAACAAACAAAGAAAAGACTGTTACTGATAAGCAGTACAATAGTGTAACAAATACTGCACAGTTTTCTTTACAGGTGAAGACTGTATTGCACATGCTGCATGATTATTTTTAATTTATTTCAAAGTTAGTACTTAACTAATACGGAATAAAACTACAAAAATCATGTTTGGATGAAAAGCAGTATTAAGAAAACTTTGTATTTCTGTAAGACACTATAAATTACTTAAATGCATTGTTTTAGGAATTTCCTTCTAAGAAATCATTTTTATCAACTACTCACATGGCTGATCACATACAAAAATGTACCATGTTACTCAATGCAATATATTTGCCATAGATGATTCTATCTCTAAACACTACTCTTTTGAGTACTGTGAGGAAATAGGCATTTTTGGACCATCCAGCATATCTAATAGCTGCAGTATCAGTATTGAAATTGAGAGTTTTAAATAAAATAGTGATGTGAAAACTGGTAAATCCAACTGAAAAGGTCTCTTAGTCAGGATGCTTCCTGGATAATCTATGGGAAAACAGAGAATTTTCTAAAGGACATGGCTTAATGCCTTTTCTCCAGTAAAAGGAGTATTGTCCAAAGGAATTTGCACCTGCTGATACAGAGCAGTCAGAAACAGTAGCATCTCACATAATGTGTGCACCTGGGAGGACAAAATTAAGTGAGGGCTGTGAAAACTTCCGACAGGTTAATGACAGTTTGAACACAACGAAGGGAAAACTGTAAGGGCACATAGAGAGTCTTTCAAGGATCATAAATCTTCTTCATCACTGGCTTGTTTAAAGCTTTTCCAACTTAGTAACATTGTCCGGGCACCCTAACTAAGAATAACGCTGTGGTGAAAGATGATCCAGCACGCTGAACATGTCAAAATTAAGGTTTTTCTTTCTCCAATGCTAATTATGCAGTGAAAAATTTGTGAAACCCAAGAATTAATGTGTTATCATAATTTTTTCTTTTAGTCAAGTCTGTATTATGCTTTTAAAGACAAAAAGGTACCATATAGAAATATAAACATCTATAGAGGAAACTTACTTTGAGAGACTCCTGATATTGTATGTAAAATCAAGTTATAATTCACTAGGGCTTATATATTTAGATTCCTCAGGCTCTCTTGAAATTCTCATCTTAGTTTATGGCCTGCTTTAACTTTTTAATGTATTTCTCTAATGTTTTCTATTTTTAAAAATAGTTATTTCTCTGTCTATGATAAATACGTAGATAATAACTATAGACACACCTTAATACCCAATACACTTCATATATTCCACCACATAGGAACTTTTCAACTAATTACTTATTATTACTATCATCCAATACACACCAGGATTCATATTTAAAACCAAATTTTGCAGTTAATGAAATCCATTAATAAATAATATTTCAAAATGGCATTTTATATTGATGTAATTTTGATTTGTTTTTCATACTTTATATAAGGAAAATTAAACATAACTAAACACAAAAATTACTCTGTAGGAAGAAATCCTTAAAAATGCCCCCGGGATCCCTGCAATTTATGTCTGCTCAGCAATTCCTTCAGATAAAAGTCAGAGTTAACTGTGCCCGGTTCATATCAAACCTGATAATCTCCTCCTGTCCTGGAGAACTGCTCTTATCACCAGGAGCAACCCCAACAGAGAACAAGTATAAAGCATGGAAATTCTGTACAATCCTACTGTCATTTTAAATCTCTGATAGGGGTCAGCAAGTAAAAGGATGAGACAGTGACAGAGAGCACTCTGTGCTTTCATTAGGCCTGTTTGACTGAGCTGGCATGTAAGGATGTGATGGGAGCAGTTTCCTCTCCTGACTACACAAACCAGCAAATACAATAAAACATAAAGAAAAATGCTGTTGTTTTGTTATTAACTTACAGAAAGGCAAGATTCATTGTTTACTTCCATCTAGAAGCTGGAGAACAATATCAAGAATTAAGTTTGGCTTATCTATTTCTGTTTTAATTTTAAAATAGTTATTAAGGGTTTATGTGAGAATATTTTTAAAAATAATAAAAATTTCTGTAAAAGTGGCTTAACTGCAAGAGTGAGCCATACCTGAATAAATTCCTCCCAAAACTTGTTTGGAAGAGAACAAAACCAAAATAATGGAAGAGAAAAATTAAAATATTTTGAAAATTTTATACAATTTTTTAAATGTACATTTCAGAAAAAAAAAATCTAAAAGCCTACATAGCAATGTTTGTAGCTGTAATTAATATATTGAAAAAATGCCTCTTGAAAAATTTTACAAGGGAAATCAAATCTATTCAATACTGACTTCACAGAATCCCCCCATTTTTACAAGTTTGCTACAAAAATACAAACTAATTGTTTAGTTTTTGAACCTGAACCTCTTGCTGAAATTCCCTAGCCTGCAACTTACGAAGTTATATAACTGGAATGTCAGATAACCATGGCACTGCTTCATAAAGGAAGGTGTTGTGGAACTGGGGAAAGGACTGTCAGCACTTAGGGCAACCCAGCATCAAATGCAAATGGGGGCAATGAGGTGCTGAAAGATTCTTTCAAGGGGCTGCTCTGTCACAGAAGTTTATGGCAGAGACCAGACTGATGGCAGATGAGGCACTTCCTCCTGGGGACATTATTTTACAGAACAGGAGAATTCTTCACCCTAAAAAAAGTGTTTTCTTTGCTGGGCAAGACAAATAAGTTACATTTGAAGCTCATACACCAGCTCATACACTAGTGCAAAAGCACCACTGCTTTTCCTTTTTTGCAAAGGAAAGCAAAAAATNACATTTGAAGCTCATACACCAGTGCAAAGTGATTTGCAAAGGAAAGCAAAAAAATTCTCAGACTCATTAATCAGAGTATGAGACAGACCTATATTGTATCACCCCAGGAATACCCACTTTGCATCATAAAACTACTAAAAAGGAATTGAGGAAAGTTGTATTTGTATTATTCAAACAACACCTGTGCTGAAAAAAAATTACATTTGGGTTAAACCTCATTATCAGTTAAGCATTTAAAACGTAAAACTCCAGTTTTAGTAATACCATAATAAAAATCTTGTTATAAATTAAAAGTAATGGTTACAATGTGTGATTTCTCAGATGATAGAATAAAATTTCTATGCCCTTTATAAATTGCATTTCGTCAGAGGATTTTAGAACTGCAGAAAATTTTATGCAGTATCAAAACCTGTGTCTACCAATGCATAAATTTATTTTAAGTTATTTAATAAGGTTATTTAAGACTTCAGGTTATTCCATTTTCTCATACGCTATATTTGATTGTTCCCCAACATATTCAAAATTAATTCTGCAATACCATATTAATATGTTACTTTGAAATTCTTTTCACCTCTTCCAAAACTTTTACCCTGAAAGGAGTCTTAGGTTATAATAACGTATTGTGTCAATGCAGAGGTTTTATTATGCCCTCCGGTATGAATTCTGTATTGCTAATAAATTCTTAAATTTCAATCATCCATGTTTCATAACATGTGGTGCAACATATCTCTCTCTTCTGAATACAAAATGTATTAATATTTAATGTTAAAGCATAGTGGCAACACAACCATAATCAAACCATGTATTTCATATCATTATGTGTAGGATCAGCAGGATTTTAAAGAAACTTCACTTAATTTGCGTTTTTATCTATTTTTTTTTTTCCTTTATATACATACAAAAAATTGTCATTGCACTCATTAAAGGAAAAAAATATAGAAAATTAAGATTCATTTCTTAGGTCGTCTGGGTTGGCAAATCTCTCCAATCCTAACACCTAAAAATTCTTTTGACCATTCCTTATTTTCCTTTCAGATTTATATTCTATGCCACAATGCATTGCTTCCCTGCCAGAAAAGAACACACAACTGTATAGTGAAAGCACTTTCAGAACTCCTCAGGAAATCACTCCGTGGTCTGCAATCATTACTTTTATTTCTGTGTCACAGAATCCTATTCCAGCTTTCATCTTCCCACTGGAAAGAATTTTCCTGTTCAAAGACTCAGTTCAAACAGGCTCACACAAGCTCCACTGGAGATGTAAAATAATTGTACCTGGAAAAATTCTAGATAAATGGAAAAACAATGAAATAAAAAAGAAGGATGTTTATTTGCTTGTTTTCATTTTTTGAAGACCTTGGCTCGTGAATTTGAAAAACAGTTTGAAGAAGCAAGTACTCAATGAATTTTTTTTTTTATATATTTCAGATTTATATCCTCTGATTGGATTCTCAAGCATCAGACTCTTCTAAGCAAAAATAATCTCCTTTTCTCCTGGATAAAATGCAAGAGTTTGGAATAAAGACAATCTCTAAAAGAGGCTGTTAGAAATATGATAACTCCAGGAGGGCTTATAATAGTGGCTAGAGACCTTTTAGGGATTAGTAAATCAGAGGACTCAGAAACAAAAAACAATCTTTGTTGGATCTTAGAAGGTTAAGCTCACGACTGAGCTGCTGCTCAAATCAGTCCTTACTTTATCCCACTGAATACTTTTCATTCCCAGTGGTCTCAGCTAGCCCAGAGATTTGAAGTTATTAAGCTTAGCCTTAAGTTAATGGATGATACCACTGGAATATGACTTCAGAAGAATTCCTGCCCTGCTTAAGTCATCAACACACCAACAAGGCTCTTGTTAATTTCAGAAAAGACAGGATTCTTCCACAGGATAATGAACTACAGGACATGCTTTCTTCATTTATGCAAGTTTAATCATAAATCACCACAAAAAAAACGACCTTCCATTAAGAATGTACTTTTTTTTTTTCTTTTAAAAGAAATTTAAAAGAGAAAACAAAATATTAGAACTTACATTCAATATCAAGGTACATGCTCTTTTGGTGCCCACCAATTCTACTTGCCGCTTCACAGTCATATCTCCCTGAATCTGACAACTTCACATCTTTAATATGCAGTGACGATTTTCCATGCTGCCCTTTGACTTCTATACGGCCATCTGGGCTCTGTTTACATTGATTCAGGAAAAAAGAAGGTTTTATATATTTATATATGTATATCAATGTAGAATTTATATATTAAACACTATTGATAAGAATGACTGAAAGCATCTCTTCACCTGTGGTGAAGTCACTACTGACAGCTAAGCAACTTATAAATTTTCCAAATAAATTTTTTTAAAAATGTGGAAAAACGTTCTCTTTCTAGGCAGTATAATCAAAGGAATAAGTACATGCTTAAAGGAACACTGTCAAGGGAAACCACAAAACATATCAAATTATGACTGCAATAGTGAACTGCACACTCAAAACTTCTCTATGATCTCACTCACTGTGTTATGATACTGTGGTGAAGAAAAATGCATAGATACAACATTATATCTTAGATTACAGACAGCATCACCTCTGGTCCTCACAACCGCAGCTGTGAAACTGAATAGAAGTAACGCCTCAGACAAGGAGCAAGTCCCACAACCTCACAACTGGTAAGAAAACTTGACCCATAAATGCAACTAGAATTTTGGGATTTCAGTTCCTTTTCATTCCATGGAAAAGGACAAGGGAAAAAATGAATGCTGCCTTCCAATTTTCTAGAATATAAATTTTATAAAAATCCTTATCCATAATGACTTCCCCCACCCCCTCACTGTCCCTCCCCACAAAATTATTTGAATTTAAAAGGTTTACAAATATTAGAGAAAACTAAATAAAGTAATTTAAAGAGAAAGTCCTCTTTTTGATGCTTCAAACTTCATGAAGTATTATGCCTGAGGAATAAAGTTATTTTCTTCTGCTCTTTACTTATAGAATCGTACAACACCTTGGGTGGGAAGGGACCTTAAAGCTCCTCTCATTCCAACGCCCCTGCCTGGGCAGGGACATTTTCCACTAGACCAGGTTGCTCAGAGTTCCCTCCAACTTGGCCTTAAGCACTTCCATGGATGGGACAGCCACAGCTTCTCTGGGCAACCTTTGGGAAATTTGTTGTACTTTGTTGTCTCACTTCTTTTGTTTAAGGGAAAAAACTCCAAAAGTGATTTAAAATATGGGTATTAACCTACCTTCATTACAGTAAGGTGGAAAAGGGATGAAAACCCAGTAACTATATCACTGCATGAAATTAGACTTGAAGCAGATTTTTATGTTCAATTCTATAATACACACAGTCAAGTTTACTGCATTTTACACTAAATACTCACCAAGTGGCAGCTGATGTTTAAATGGCTGAGCTTTTAACTCAGTACAATTGATCCTTGACTTAATACAGGAAATGTGTGCACAATTTAGACCCTAAAATATTTGACATAAAGTAGTCGAAGCATGCTGTTTATCATGATTTCTACAGAAAGAAAAGTGTCCTGATCCTATGTCAGAATCCAAGCAGACTGAATTTTGCTTCCTGTGAAAATGACTCAGCATAGGTACATAAATGAAAGTTCTTGAATTCTAACCCAGGAGCCAACATAAACCTCTTTGGACTTTTGGACTCGTAAAAATTAGCAAATAAGAACACTTAGTTATCATTTTTAATACTGAAAATTCTATTTCCATAATATGCTTTAAAAAAAGGAAAATAAAAGTTATGATGCTACTAGTAAACGTGTTACAGTAGTGAATGTCATGGCTTTTGGAAGGAATTCTTGGGATAATTAAAATGAATCTTCTTTAAAATAAAACAATAAGTAGTTTTCTAATTTCTAATATACAAACTAATTGTTTATATATGTGTAAAATAAGTACTTCCTATGACATAATTAATAACAGTTATGAGTATTTTCTTCTTTTTTTAAAAATATTAAGCATGTAATACCATGGTCAAACTATATTATTCCTACCTAAAATGTACATACACTTCAGAAATTTAATTTCTGATTTTATCTTGATGACAAATATTTCCTCAAGAAGTTGCATTTAAAACTGTGAAACAACCTGTGACAATGAATTACAGATACTATATTAAATACTTTGTTAGTGATTCATTAGTTCAATACTAATCCCGAATACTTTAATTCACTAATATATATTTCACTATAAGTAATTCCATATATCCCTAAGCACATATATGGGTACTAATAGATGTTATAAAACAAAATAACAATAAAAATAAGCACAAAGATCCTTAAACTAAATAGCTTTTACAGTAATTTCTCAATCTCATTTTAGTTTAGCTAATTATTTTCTAATGCTGATGGAAAAAATTTAGTCTGTACTCAGTATAATTTTCCTGTGTTCTCGCATTCTCTTATTCGAATGTAGATGATGTAATATATCTTAGATTTACAGGTAGGACAAAACCCAAGCTAATAAATAGTCTGAATGATAGGAGATTTTCAAATATCATATATTCTTATAATCAAATATATGGTAAGAAATATTGTAAGAGGTATTTACTAGTCAAAGTATTTACTTTGTCAAGTAAAAGTATTTACTAGTCAAATACTTTTACTAGTCAAAGAGGTATTTACTAGTTCAAACTCCATAAAACAAATAAGCAACAATTGTAGGCAAGAAAATGTCACTAGAATTATCATAAAAATATGCATTTTCTAAAGATAATTTCTATTTTTTTAAAGATCTTTTGTTAAAATTGCTTACTAAATCAAACAAAATTTCTAAAATGTGTTCTGTTTCATTGCTTATAATGCATATTATACTGTGGCTTCTTAATAAACAGTCTAAAAAGTCCTGTTCCCTAAGTCTATTCTGCAGTAGGATTGGTGTACAAATCCATCATTTATTTTTTTTTTTAAAACATGGTGCAACACCTGATTAAAAATATACTGATAGTCTGGCATTCCTGAAGACAGAAACACACGAAAGAAAACAAGAATATAAATACAGACCAAGAAAATTCCATCAACAAACAAAGAAAGAACTAACTAAATACATAAATGAAAGGAAATGTTTTGATGCAGGCATCTCTATCTGTGAGAGGATTCCCAGAATATGCTGGAGATAACCACATGCAAATCAAAAATGCCTGTTAGTATGTTAGGTGAAGTTTCACAAGGACTTCAAAAACACTGGTGTAGCTGTATTATATTCCTTTATGGTATAAGTCAGATAAGAGAAATCTGGGTAAATAATTCAAAGACATATTGTGATGACAAAAAAAAGCACAATAACAGTGCAGTTGAGTATGGCAAAGAACAATGAAGAAACAGGACAAAAATTGAATATGCAGTGTTAACCTGAAGCAAAAACTGAAGCCACACTATTCACATTTTTCTGTTCTTGTAAAGGACATTATTAAAACCAGGATATGCTGACAAAACAGAAGTTTCTAACTGCTGGTAAACCCTTTCTCTGGTTCATTTCTCTGCTGCACTAATTATGGAGAACACACATTAGGACGATGTCTGGCACCGTAACACACCAAAACATGAAGTTATTCACGTATGGGAACACTACACCTGCCCAGTAATCCTCAGGGGAAATCCCCACCAGGAAAAAAAGCTTCAGAGCTGCCAATGGGCCAAAACCAAGATATAGATATGATCTCTATAAATTAACAGAGTCAGTAACTCTCAAGCTTGCCTGAAATAATGATAGATATGTACTAAATTGAGACATTCTTTTTTTTTCCCTTTGAAATACTATAGCATGAGAGATGTAGAACCTGTATTTTATTTTACTGCTTAATATTAATAAAGAGCATAAAAGGGACAGAACAAACCCCTAGACAATCAGTATAGTCTCAGTGGCTCAATACTCATGATTTGTGCTCATTCACTGAATTACTCAGTATCTCCTACCACCATGGAGCATGAACAATCACTTGAAGCCTCAAAAGCATGAGGTTAACACAGTTCCATAGAGATTTACACATTCTTTAGAAAGAACCATTATGTTAACAGACACTTACACTCTTAGACATTGGAAGAATGACAAAGCCTTCAAAAGTTACATTTTCACATCATTTTAGAAGTCATAATAAAATCTTAAGAAATAAGATATATTTTCATGGTTAACGTTAATTGGAGATTTTCATAGAAGTCATAAATAAAAGTGGGGATTTTGAGGCTTTGCTGGTGAGTTTTTTTCCCCATAACTTCATCACCAGCATAAAGCTAAAATACAAGTGAAAAATCTTCAGCAGAGACTTTGAAAAATGTTTTACATAGGTAAAGTCATTTTGTGATATTATCCTCATAAAAAGCACATTCCCTAAATTATGAAACAGAAAAGCCCTTTTATTTTGAACACTGATAGCAACCTAGTTCTCTGCCATTGGTAAAGTAAATTTTTCTGTAAAGGTCTCCAAGTAAAACTATCCAAAATGACACCACATAAAAAATACCTTCTGGGCAATAACAAAAAAGTGAAAATCTTCTGCACTTGCAATATTCTTACTTATGTAATTAAACACAAATGACTCCTATGCTAATCAAAAAATGAGAGGTATTGCATAACTTGAGATAAATTGAGTGTTACAGGTTCTTTAAAAGTAAATATATATTTTCGGTTTTGATAAAACTCTTGTCATTCTATACGTGTTATTCTACTCCTTGACTTCTTCCTTCATGCTCTTGCTTCCTGAATGTCTCACATAATTTGTAGTTCCACATGTGAATATTCCCAAAGGCGTGACCAGATGATGCTGACCTGACTGGTCTATGCACAGCTTCAAAGTCAAGAGCCAGAGCTCCAAAGGCACTACCAGAACAATGATAACTCTGAATTTCAAGGGTTCCACACGCAGAGAGGAAGTGATGAGATAACATCCACAAGGAGACAAGGACAGCTTCTGGAACAGAATAAATTATTCAGGTACCACGGAGCGTTCAATCTGCAAAATTCCATTGCCATTTTAGTAAAATCAGTGTAATTTTTCAGGAGGGGAGAGTTAGCTGATTGCAATGCTCAGAAATTGTCGTTTGTTTACTAACTGTAGAAAGCTGCACTTGGGCAGAGGTGGATGGTGTGGTTAGCTGATGAGTTTGATTTATCAGCCAATGCTCCAACTCCCACTGAGGAAATGTAGGACCAAATGAGATGAAGTTGTAGGGCTGCCAAAACTTGCATTTTGAGTTGGCTGAAAACAAGAACGGAAGGTAAGAACAGTTGCAGGAATCGGTGACTCATTTGTAGCTGGATTTTAGTAATATTGCTTGGATGGTTAGAGCAGCTGACTTCCCTCCTAGAGTTTAGCATTTGGCTGTCAAAGTACTCCTTCAACCCCTGAAGTCCAAGTGCAAGACTGCAAGCAAAAAAAATCCCTTCATTTAAAATCTAGACAAGTTGAAATATCTTTAATTGTTTTTCTTCTAATGTTTAAAGCTTGTTCTTGAGCAAAGCGCCATCACTGTCCATAGTTAAAATGCTACAGGTCAGTTTTGCCTGTCATATTCACCAAATATGTCTCCTGACATCTGGTGTACTTCAGTATCATTTTGGATGTGCACTGCATATATTAACCACAGAAAAGATGAAGAGGTAGTGGTTTAGAATTGAGACTCTTCTTTTGCAACATGGAGCAACATAGTAAAGAACAGTCACTGTAAGAACAAGTAACTTGAGTAAAACCTGCAGGTATTTTAAATTTCCCACAAAGGATCTGTTTCAGATGCACATGGTCGAAGATCCGCATATTGCAGGGGGGAAAGATTGAAAAAAATTCTAGTTCTTCCTTCTTTGGATCAAATTGTTAAAACTTGCCAACGCATTATGATGTCTTGGTCATGTTTCCAGAACACATAACTGAATTTTCGAGAAAACAAATACTGATTAACAGAATCATCTTTGGAATTTCAAAAGTAACATTTTTTTCGGAAGTTTTCTGATTTCACGTTGTGTTCACATCCACATGAGAGGTAACTTGAGGTCATATAGTTCAGGCTGATGCTTCTTATACGTGAGATTTAAGCAGATTTTAATTGCCCATGAAAATCTTTCTTGAAGCAGCATGAAAGATAAGAACTTCTGCAACCTGACATGCTGATACTAAATGATGATAAAATTCAAGAAGTCTATTAAATGTACGTGACCAGCAATTCCTAGTCTGAAAATCTACCTTTGATGATGAGAGAAAGGGCTGTTAGTCACAACAGCCATCATCGTGTAGAAGCTGATGGAAGCTCCCTTCTGGTTTATGGATGGTATATTCACAATATTTCCCATTCTCTTCAGGTAAATGTATTCTATCCATGCACCTGTTGGAGACAGCAGAAAATTCCAGAGTATTGCTATGTGCATATGCCTTAATGTCCAGTGAATCAGAAAAATGCTACAGCAGTGTCTTGGACTTCAGTGATTTTTACAGGAGACCTTGTGATATTTTAAAAATTCAGCTTGTTAATATATGTCAGCATGCTGCAAATTCCTGAACTTCTAGGAACTTGTTTTTCCACAAAGAAATTATTGAAGCACCTACTGTTTGTAGATCTACAGTGTAGCACCAGGGAAGTCACAAGAAAACCTAATGTTGAAGAAAAAAATACTGTTGTTTTGAATTTCTGCTCAGCTGCAGACACACCAGTTACTTTTACAGAATTCAGACTGTGAATGGCAGCAGGTTCTATGGAGGTTGTTAGCAGCATGTACAGTCTCAGGAAAAAAATGTGTTCTTGAATGCTTTGTATAACTTTTAGAAACTATGAACTGGTATTTCATTGATTCATGCTGGCATTTCTTTCAAACTTAAGTCATTATGCAAAGAGATGACACATGAAATCCTGACACCAAACACTTACTAAGACATGAAATGGAAAACTGAACTTCTTTCCTTCACTGGTTTTCACTCGACAATGAATATATAAGAAAAATATTTAAGAGAGAAAAAAATGATAAGCAGCCATTCAAGATTACTTCTGCTAAAGATGCAAATCCTAGATGTAAGTCACAAATCTTAATGATGCAGATCACAAGAAATAAATGGTTGATGGTTTTTAATGGCAAAAATATTAGCATAACATCAAATAAACCTGTAGAGTAGAACTAGCATTAGTGTTGGCCATGACATATAACAATAGTAATCACAAATGAGGGTTTATAAGTATAGCAGAAATACTACAACTTTAATAATTACATACGCACTCTGTAAAGAGAAATCCTGCTTTAGTCATAAATACTGTATTTAATGGCTTTATTTCTAAGAGTTTTGCTGATCTGAATCTACTCCAACACTGCTATGATGCCATTAAAATATGTGACTCAAATGGATTCAGGCCAGCAAAATTCTCAGGAATAAACCTTTAAGTACAATGTTCTTATTCAATACAGACCTCACATAAAACAGCAATTAAAAATAAAGATTTTACTATACAATTGTATCTTACTTTGAAGAATCCAATCTTATTGTAACTTGGGACTGGAGGTGGTAGTTCTGTAACTTTAGTGACCAGCAAGTGAAAATATGGCAAAAAAGTAAAAAGGAAAGAAACTAAAAGAACCTGTGGCTGGACACACATGAAGACAAAGTATGTAAACTTACTGCATTACAAAATGGACAAAAATAACTTGAAGCTGACCCAAGGCAGGCAAGGTTGATGAATTGTCAATACTTTTCTTTTTTTTTTGGTTTTGGTTTTTTTTGTTGTTGTTGTTGGTTTTTTTGGTTGTTCTTTGGTTTTTGTGTGGTTGTTTGTTTTTTTAAGAAAAGAAAGCCCTGTCACCTTGTCTCTGGTGTCTGTGTGATTATAACAAGGAAAGGAAAACTAAGAAGCTTTCGTATAACAATTTTAACTATAGTGTTATTTTTCCCTCTTTATTACTTAGCTTGAATAAAAATGTTCAAGTAATTATGACTCAACTAAGAATGATTGGTTGGTTTATTTTGTTTAAACTGATATTACTTGGACCAATAACAAATTCTTAGATATACACAGGTTGTATACCCCTCCTGCCCATGAAACTTTGCTGTAATACACTACAACCTTTAAAATTACTACTACTGCAAGAATTTCAAATAGAGCTTAAATCATGTATATATACATCAATTTCATTTTCACAGAATTCATATTCAAACCTTAACACAGGTAACCCCCCTTAGCTGCAGGGGTAACTGATGTAGTGAGGGTATGCAGAAAAAAAAGGAAGAAAAGAGGAAAAAAAAGGGTTGTTCAGTAGCTGTCTGCAGTTTGAGATACTCCCAGTTTACTGTAAAGCTGATGTATAGTTTACTAAAATTATTATGGCTAGACAGCCAATAGGAAGTCTGTCTGGAAACTGGGATGAGGCAGACACCTGCAGGGACATATGCAAGCAACAAGGCTCCCTTAGGGGAAGGAAAGTCATGGAAGGCCAGAAAAAGGCACAGCTTGAGTCACAAGGTAAAGGGAATTGTCAGCAGGACAGATCCTGAGTTCATGGGTCACAAAGTCTTTGCTCACAAACCCTGATAATTCTGGAGGGCTTTTTGCAACTGAAGAAACAAAAAGAAATTACTGCAGTAGCAAGCAAAATGGAGAAAGTGAGGTAACCTGGGCATAACTGAAAGGGCATTTGTTTTCAAGTAATTTTATTTAATTGATGTCCTGAATGCAGTTCTCAGTTTCTCTATTTACATTTCTATATTTATGAATATGGATATAAATAAAAGCTTCTACTGGATGTATCAGCTAAACTGGGTGTTTGCTGTTATGGAAAAAAGTCATGCTACTAGAGTTTGAAATAAGTTGGGAAGCAGATATTGCAACATAGCAGCACAAACACCCATATATCATTCTCCTGGGGAAAGTCTCACTGAAAAACAAAATCTTTAAGTCAGTCTATTGCTTATTTTCAGTCAGCTTACAGGATTCCTGAGTCAGCTCTCGTGCACATCAGGAAACTGAATATATTATTAAATTATCAGAAGTTATGTATTAGTACATCGCTGAAGAAACAGATCTGTAATAGCACATTAGCTGAAGAGACTATGTGGATAAATTAACGACAGCTGCAATATCAGGCACAGCTCTAGAATTCTCTGGTATGCAGGTAAATTGGGAGGGAAGACTGGGACTTGGAGGAAAGTAATCATTTTCTGGGTGAGGAAGAAAAGGAAAAACAGGAGAGAGTCAAAAAATGTGAGAAACAGCCCTTTAACCAAGTAATATAACCCTGAGGATTTTAATGTTATGTATAACCTACCTATAGGACATATTAAAGCATTTTAGATGATCATCTTACAGTAAATATTTCCACATGCTATTAATTGAATTTTGTCATAAATGCCACAACTTCATCTGCACAATCCCGAATTTATAGAAAGACAAAACATCCTCTTATTGCTCATAGCATTATTTATGCAACACTTAGAATTTTCAATAACACAGGTTGAGCCCATACATAGATGGGAGTTCCTCTGACCATAAACCAAAACTCAGACCTATTGCCCGTTTATGCAGTCCTAAGAAATATTGTTTGCTGAATTTTATAAGCTGCCAGTAAGGGATGGTGCAAAGAGTCTACACTTTTTCCAGTGTGCAGAAATAACACTTTAGATGAAGTTTCACAGCCTCCTAACTAGCAAGACATTCACTGGTACATCATCATTGTCCTGTTAAAGTATCATAATTTCACTGTGTTTAAAATCTGAGAACTGGTATTAATAGTAAAAATAGTTTATCAGTAGATGCACATGGAGAGATTGCATAGCAAGAATGTGACAGGAAAATATGGGTTTTTTACAAGCATACTGAGGACATTAATAAATTATCAAGAACTAATAATTACACAGAGGTTAGATTAAAAAAAAACAAACAACGGATTGAAAAAGTAAAAACAAGCCTTTTCTTTCATCCTGGCTTTGATGAAAGTTAAGTCAGAAGACTTAAATTCTCCCAATATATACAGGTACCCAAACTGCCTTTCAGGTCAGGAAAACTGCAGACAGATTTTAATAGCATAAAACACGTTTTTGCCAGCGTTGCACTTCTGATTGTGCCATTGATTGTACTCGCTCCCAGTGTAGGCAGTACGCAGAAAATGCACATTTCTTAAGTCTCTTGAGAAGGTCCTGCAGTACATCAGTGAATAATGACTCCAGCTGACTCCACTCTATAAACTGTGGATGTATTACCTAGTGTAGCATCAGGTGCAGATTCTCTATTTCACCAGACAAGCTACAGCTATTTGGGAGTTCTTAAACCATTAGCAAATAACACAACTGATTCTTGGGCTGAAGCTCATGAAACAAACGTTTGTGTTGTAGAAGAAATGAGTGAATATTCCAGTCCAAGCTGCACTGGTATCGTAGGAAATGTTAGTCCATAAAAAGCTCCCTGATAATTTCACTCTTTTAGTGTAACGGACCTCATATCATCATCGATAACTAAATGGAAAAAAACCCTAATATTGTAAGTGAAATAAATACCATTTCCAAGCCTTTATGGCTTTATTTCAGCCAGTAAATGCAGCACTGAAACCCATAGAAAGTACCCAAAAACTATCTATTTGTTGCATAGGTAGTACATAAGCAAATGGATTAAATGGGAAACCATTTTAAAATTTTAAATATAAATTAGATGGGGAAAAGAGTATCCATTTACAGAACAGATAATTTTGGACTTAATTTAAGGTATCCCATTAAAGAACTGCTTAAATTAGTCATCTTCTTAGAGTAATGTCTTTCCCTAGGTTGTTTAAGCTTTTAATACAAAAGAAGTATTAAATTTTACATTTTCTTGCCCTTTTGTCTCCTTTAAATAATCAAGAACTTTGTCTATGCTTATTTAATTCCTTCCCAGTAGAAAGTGGAAAAGTTTTACTGGAAGGAAAAATGTACAGAAATGAGAGATTTCTGAGCTAGTGTAATACCAATACAGACAGCCATCCACACAACATGAATACATCTGTCTCTGTATGTACAGACATTTGGGTCTACTCTGAGTAACAGGTAATTAACCTTCTATCCTAAAAGAGGAACAAATCTGAGGGGCCCTCTGGTCATGTGGCTAACATTTAGTATTGAGTTGTCAATACAACCAATACCTCAGAAGAATTACTAGCTTAATATTTGGATTCATTCACACATCACTGCAGGTATTGTTACTTAAAGGAGTGTGTGGAGCTCAGAGGACTGATTGAGCTACTTGAGAACTTGGAAATATCCACACTGGCTCACAGCTTTTCCAGGTCACCCAGGAAAGCTGCTCTTTCTTTCTAACTGAATACAACCCTACTCCTCCAAAATCAATCTTTTTGCTCAAATACTGTCACCTCCCAAAGCTGCACACTTCAGTTTTAACTCCCTCTAGTTACTGAAGCGTTTGTCCCAACTCCATATTAGTCAGCTGAACATGCCATAGAGACAATGAAGGAACACCAAAATGTATTCAGATTTCCATGAATCAGATGGATCCTGAAATTCTACTACTCAGTGCTCATATGTGCTCCTTTATCTGCTTATGTCACAGGGTATAAATCTCTATATTCTCAACAGCACTACTTACCTAACACTTAAGTGACCCTGTCAGTCAAGTTCATTTACCTTCTTCCAGTCACAATATTCTTGCTCTCTCATCTCACAGGCTTAATATGTGAAGCCCACTAAAATTCGTTTGGGGCTTAAAATCAAAATAGAAGAGAACTTTGATGTCTGATTGAATTGTTCGCAGAGTGTTTCAATTGCATAACCAAACACAATTGTGGCTGGCTACATAAACTGTTCTGGCTTGCAGGCATGTGCCAATATTGCAACAACAAAAATATTCTATGATATTGTAAGTAGAAGCTTTCCACACAATATGTAGGTGAAACAGGTTATAACAATTTTCTCCACTTCAGCAGAGAGATTGGCCTTGTACATTTTCCAGCTATTCAAAGGAGAATTACTTGCAAAGAGCAAGATTTGTATAGCTCAGAAAAATAGATATATCTCCTGGAATAAATTACAATACCCTAGATACATCTATGTTTTCTGTGATTAATTTCAAATAAAGACCTTACCCTTTATGAGCAAGAATTTAACAGGGTTCACATTGCTGTTTCAAAAGAAAGACAACATATTTCACTGACACTGTAAGACTGCTTCTTTTTGTGCAGGGACAAACAACATAAACAGGAAGTAAAAAGAAATTAGATTCTTTTTATCAACATTTGTAATAGCTGAAGTGAAGTTAATAGGCTTGGGGAAAAAAATAGACTTGACCTTTCAAAGCAAAAAATTACCTTTGCCTATTTCCTGATCAAGAAAATTATGAAAAACTCTACAAACTCCTACTATTTATGATTTGTATGTCAAGAAAATGTGAATTCAAACTTGGAAAATAAATTAGTTATTCCTCTGAACTCTGTAGTATTTAGAAACAATGTCACAGGAAATTTCACAGGGAGAACCAGGTTGTTATTGTAATGGAAGAAAGCAGAATTCAAACTGTTTCTGCAGTGTTCATTATAAAATTAAAAAACACAGATTGGATTTTCTTTGGGGTACAAGGAGAACAATATAAGGTATTTAACAGATATTCAGTGAATCTGTATGAAATAGAGTACAAAGTACAGTAAAAAATAGAGTATAAAAATCCTATCTTAAATCCAATACACAAGTTGCAACTGGGCCCTCTCTGTATTGGCTCCTTTCATTCATTTTATGTGTTTAGATCATAAATTCCTCAGGGTATGCAGCACATGCCTCTTTGGACACATGCTGCATACAGTGGAGCCACTGTCTCATATCAAGCCCCATCTGTTATTGTAATTTGTATTCCAAAACAGGGCTTGAAATGGTAATTACAAACAGCATTGATCAGCATTCATATTTCTGCTAGAATTAGATACTTGGAAAGTGGGACATTAAACTCTGCCCTCACACTTCTCCAGTATACACAGGAATCAGTGACAATTTTGTATCAGCGCTCATTCCACATGCTCCTTCAGGGAAGTGTGTAGAGATGTGCGTGCACGTCCAAAATCCATTTCATAACTGATTATGCCAAATCAAATCCAATCACTATCTTTCCTTCTGCTCTAAAAAAAGCAACCCTTCTCCTGCCTCCTCTTTTTGCTGGGAAAAGGGCCAGGCCTGCTGGATGCTCAGTGGTCTGCGGGAATGTGCCATTTTAAATCCCAGATGAAAGGGGCACAGCGAGGTTGGCACATCCGCGCGAGGACAGGCGGTGCTGGGGAGTCGGGGACTGAAAGGACGGGCAGAGTGCGTGCACCAAGCAGAGAGCTTTATCTTGACACTGAAACAGCAGACGGAGCTGTGGCCTTGCACTAAGCCTCCATTTCCATTTTTACACCTCTAATGGTGAGACAAACACCTTCCAGCACGCACTGCCATTCATTTACTCAGCCTTACCCACCCCCACGTATTTATGGGCTATACAGCCACATAAGGATTACAGAGGTCACCTCATGTGACCTCCTGGAAAACTTTTCATTTAACTTTCAAGAGAAGTCAGAGGAGAGGGAAAGACCTCTGTATTTCATATTCTCAATGAAAGAGAGACCTCACACTGTGTGCTAGATTGTTCTAAGAGCGAAATGATAAAAGGAGAGAGGAAAAGGCTTCTTTGCTTCTGGTTTGAACTTACTGGGCTTCAACTTTCAAATACACACTTCTGAGGTACTGAAAATCCTTTATCAAAGCTGTATTTTCCAAAGAGATAATTATAGAGCTCATACTCATTAATATTATCCTCCTTAAGCCCAGCTGGGTTACTTCTTTGATCTATGACTTTGGTGCATATTTTCCATTCTTTTGGACACAATAATTTCAAAACTCAGGAAAACCTATGTCCCAGTCATCAGATCTATCATTGGAAAGAAAACATTTTGATCCGTGCAGGCTCAGAATGATCTCACATTCAGCAGCCTTCCTTATCCACATGAGGTACGTTTACATTTTAGCAAAATAAGAAGAATATGATTGAGGAGCTACATACTAAAATAATAAAAGTAAAATTAAAAAAATAAGAACATCACTTTATGTGTCCTTTTAATTATCATAATGTCAATATTTTCACATGAGCCATTCTTCCATCTTCCATGGAAAAAAATTATCCCCTAAAGATACTTTTAATCGATAGAAATTATGAATAAGGTGCAGTCTATATCAAGAAAAAACTGGCACAAAAATTTAAAATATGAATCCCTTGGATAAAGATGGTAATTTCTATGTTTATGCATAATTTATGTTGCTGCATGATGGGATATTATTTTAAAAGTTGTCACATATAAGCAATATTTTCAATTTAAGACTATGTTCTATGTTGCTCCCCCTTGATTTCTTCAATTCACCTTTTCCTTCTATTTCTGTGTGCAAAACACTGCTGTATTATTTAACAATTATTCAATAATTTAATCACTGCCAGTTTTGTTCCCTATTCACCTAATTTGCTAGGAGAGCACAAGCCAAGCCTTTGGTAGCCCGGAGCAGGAGGACCACAGGGCAAACGCAGCAGCATATTTTATAGCTCAAGAACATATTCAGTATTTCAGAACATTTATTCAAGATTCAGCAAAAAACTCTCCCACGAGCAACACACAGTTCTTTCTTTGGCAAGAACAAAGGAAACCACATAACTGTATTTATTCTCATTCTTTTTATCTTCCACACAGAGTCTGTCAGCACATCAGTAGGAAGTGAATATAGATTTTGGTTTGGTTGTCAGTATTACTGAGTTGAACCACAGTTCAGAGAATACTCCAGCAACACGTCTGGACCAGTTTAACCACCTGGAGCTGGAATTAAGAACATAAGACTGTCCTATATAAGCACTGGATAAATTTCAGGTTTCAACTTCACCAACATTTTTGAGATTCTTTCTGCTATTTTCTCTCATTTTCAATATCTTACATAGAAAGCTATTTTGGGAACATTTCAAACATAAGTGAGTGGCTAACATTTGTAACCTTTGAACAAAGCATAGTCTTTGCGAGTCAGAAAGATGACCTTTAACTTGAAATATTTAAGGAAGAGAGAACCTGCTTTGTCTTAATGCAAAACTATTAGAAAAGATAATATATAAATACTGCTATATTGCTCCAAAATGAAAATCACAGGACAGAAAAATGGTAGAAAGAGCCTCACATAAACTGCCTCAATTCCAGGAAAGGTCAAGTCAGAGACTAGACCAGACCAGACATTCTCCTTTAGAACACAAATAATGAAAGTACATAGTTCCTTAATATACAGCAATTCCCTATAAACTAAGTGACATTCTATGCCTCTAACTCCCTTTGTGGCATGATTGCTATATAGGTTTTCACCAGTGTGTGTTTTTTAAGCAACAGCTATGAATATGCAAGAAAAGGTATTTTTCTACTTGTTTATCTGGAGTAATAATTAGGAATTAGTTATCCAGAAAGATGGTATCTCTTACTTTAACCACTACAGAGAAATTCTGTAGTCTGTGTCAGGAAATTTAGAAGAAAATACTTGCTCAAATAGTAAAATAATTATTAAAAAGGAAACAGAAGAAGAAGTCTGTAGAAGTGTGTGTGTGTGTGTAGAAACACGCTATAATCATGGTCAGGAATAACACTGTACCATTCCGTTTTCATTTCACCATTCCACAAAATTACAGCTCTTGTTCCCACAGTAACTGGCTTCCCCCACTGCCATACTCCAATCTTTCTCTACTCAACTGACTTTTGAAATAAAATATGAAAATGGGGAAACAAAATGGGAAAATAAGTTCAGTTTGTCCTCTGTGAGAGGAAAAAAAAATCTAAGCAGAGAAAAATGGGCAAAAAAAGAGAAGTGGGAAATAAAGAACTACAAAATATTCAGGTTTTTTTATTTAAAATAACTTTAAGCTCCACTGTATTTTGAGGATTACTGGACAGAATCCAAATATACCAAAGAAGGGCTATGTGTAGCCATAATGATGAAGATGAAATTGAAACCATTATTAGGGATTATTCATGACAATTTAAGCTACAGAGATGAATTGCCTTTCAGAATTTAATTGCTTTTATATTTTTCTTTTTTTTTAAATTTCAAATTTAGAATCTCCATGTCTCTTTTACCACCTTAGGAAATAGCAGTTCCTTCTAATTCCAGAGGAATCTAGAATTAATCTGTCTCTAAATTAATTTTCTGCTTACAAAAAGAAGATTAGGCAGACAATACATATTTAGATATTTTATACATTAGAGGTAGATTTACCTTGTCACCTTCAGAGAAAGTCATTCCATCAGTGGCCCTTTTCCAAGTAATCTCTGGGACAGGTTCTCCTTCTGCTTCACAGATGAGGGTTGCTTTCCCATTCTCAAATGTGGTTTCATTTTTAAGTTGTATTATTTGAGGCTGCACTGTTAAAAATACAAATTGTATTACTGATCCTGCACAAAGAATGTCATATCAAAATCTTTCTTTAAAACCACGTGGTTTTTTGTTAAAGAACATTAATTTTTTAATGTTAGTATCTATAAAAGCAATTAACTTTTCTGACCTCAAGTTGCACAGCAACTTTTTCTGTATGCCCACGACCTGGACACCCTGCTCCCTTGCTGGGATAGAGAGGGATGGGTCCTGGCTGATCTGGCTTGGTGGCTGGGTTTATGTGCTTATCTCCCTCCTTGGAGATAATCAAAACCCAGCTAGACTTGTCCTGTGATGCCTACACTGGCTGACTCTGGACTAGATGGTCTCCTATCTCAGGCATTCTTTGATTCTATAATCACCTGTGTTTGTCTTCAAATGCTTATTATTCAAAAAAAAAATAGGAATTATTACCATTCTTTGACTTCAATCTTCACCAATGTTTCACTGGCCTACATAAATTAAAGAATTTAACAAAATCCCTTAACAATAAACACATTTCACTGCTATTAACAGCATGGAGAACAGAAGAGTCCTCTGACACAAAGGTTCATCCTTCCGTGCTAAGAGACATTTAAAAAAAAAAATCCAGATATTGTTTGCGTTCCATTCCACTCTATCACCTCAGTTACACAGCAGGTACATTTCTCAACCTAAACTGTACCTTATCAGGTTATTTATACATGCAAGACAATTTCTGGTTACATGGGAATACTTTTACATCGAGGATTTATCTGTACAATATCACACAAGAACTCTGTATTAGTACTGTGCATAGAATATCACTCTCTTCCATAACATTCAAGTATCTTCAATAAAAATTTTTCGGTCCTATATATTACTTCAGATATAATGATTAATATGTTTCTCTGAACCTATTCCCTTTATAGATTGAAGAAGACACTGATCCCCGTGGAAAACCTAACATGTAGTCCTGTAGTAAGAAAATAATTTCATATGTTTACACCCAAAAGCAGTGAATAAAATTTCCATGAGGGAATCAAAATTTGGCAGCTCTTAAGACTGACTTCATCAGTTTTAAGTATATTTGTTGAAATCAATGTATTTTCTAAGCAGTTTTTCTGAGCTTTCCTTTTGAGGAAGCAGTAACATAGTGTACTCCTTATGAAGCAGAGAATAAAGAGATGTAATCTGTTTTCCAGTGGGCTTAACTAAAGTGTATGCTATGCAGAAGAGCAATATTGGCTTATGGTCATGGTTTAGAATGGAAAAGAGAATCATTCAGGTTGGAATGGATGCCAGGAGGGCTTCTTGACCAGCCTCTTCATCAACACAGCATCAACAGACCCTGTTCAGGTCAGATTGCTCAGGGATTTGTCGAGCACTGTCTTGAAAAATGTCAAGAACAGAGACTAGACAACCTCTAGGCAGCCTGTTGCAGTGCCGGGCTGTCCTGGTGAGGAGTGTTTTCCTCACGTCCAGTCTCCTGTTTCATTGCATGACTCCTCATTTATAAGCGTTGTCTCACAGATGCTACATTCAGCATTACCAAGAGAACTAATAAAAACAGGTCCAAACTTGCTACCTGTGGGCACATCACCTACCTTTTATCCTTTCCCTCCACACAATTCTTGGTCTCACTTCTCATTCCTTTTTTCCATATTCCTTCTGTTGCTCCTCTACTGTCTGTTCACCCTTGACTATTATGAATAAACTATTGTGTGTTTACTGCATAGAGATGAGAAACAAGTAGAATTTTACCTGAGAAAGCACTGAACTAATATCCTGCTTCATTAATATATAATCTATAGTGAGTGACATCTTGTGCAGAAAGAAAACACCCTGAGTGATCAGGAATTGTTGAAATGTCAACTGGATCCAAAGTTACTGGATGCAGTAGAAGGTAGCAAGCAAATCATTACATCAGGATATCAATTTGGCCAAGAAAATACAAAACTCCTCTGTGGTACAACAAGGGATGTCAGTGGAAAGACCTAAAAAATCCCCAGAATTTGAGATAAAAGATAATTATGTTAAAATTCAAAATAACTTCAATTACTACTCTCACTTTCAGGACCATTCAAGTGCCTATTAAATATTTCACCTTGGCACTCAGGCCCTCTATTTTTACAGCCATATCACCTGGCTACAGCATAATCTGTTCTATCCTTTTATTCCTTTGATATATTATCCCTGGAAAAAAGGAAAGAGCTACAGCAGACATTTTTTTTTTTCTTTTTAGAGGGATCATACATAGTGTTTTATGCCAGAAATTATCAAAATTTATAATTATTTCCATCAAAATTAGTTCCCCCTCTGGACAAAAAACCAAAAAATATAATTTGCTCAAGATGATGCATGTTCCAAAACAAAAAAATAACTCTTAACCTTAGACTTATTCTGAATTCCTTTAAGACCTTCTTCTAATGGATCACTACAAGACAAAAAGTTTTAGCTTGACATTTTAGACAAGAGTACCTGACATTTAAAGGAATAAGCACTGATTAATCATCAAATACATCTAGCTGACAGTTATTACTTGGAAGAAGAGAGCTCATATGAGGGATATTATTTAATTAATTCATTTTTGTAGGTCACAAGTCATAAGTTACTATTGACTAGAAGTTCTTATGCTGTTTGAATAATTTTCAATGACATTTTGGACATTGGAAAATATTAAGATACATTTGTGTACATGTAAATAAAACTATTTGAAAATGCCAAGACTAGTGTTGACAGAAATACTGAAACCGTAACTTCTCCCACCCTTCCGCCTCCAATTTTTTAACTGTTCTTTCTAAATTGATAAGGTCATTCTCAAATGGAATAGGTATTTGCTTATTGTAGTCTAGAAATATGAAGAAAATAAAAAAACAGAGCCTTGGAATGCAAATTCTGGAAGCCTTCAGGTTTTCGCTGATTTCTTCAGTCAAAAATATTGAAATATAGATGTTGTGATGTACTTTAAACATTTGTAAGCTAAATGACCCGGCTGAAATAAAAGGATTCTTGAATATAGAAAGGAGGTAAACTTCATAAAAATTATTTAAGCTAAGGAACTATTATTACTTGACATGCATGGTTAAATGTGAACAGAGTGATGGTGCCAAATAAAGAAATAAAATTTACTGGTTGGAAAGTTTGTTTTCCGAGTCAAGAAAAATTTTTTTTAAATTTTCTAACACTTCCTCAGTAAACAAGTGTCTCTCAGATTCCTTCCTTGGACTGTTCTGGATTTGTGTCATTGCTGTGCACGTACAGCCTCCCCATAAAGCTTATGATGAACATGGATAGCAATCTGAGGCTTCTGCTTACAACCAGTTTCTTGGAAAATGTACACAAGTTATTGAATCCACAGAGTTCTACCCATACCCACACCACAAAGAGTTTCATCAGACTTGGGAAGCAACACATAAAGCTTGAGATAGTCCTGCTTACGTGCCATCAAAAGAATTACTTTAAACAGTTTGATATTGATACAAACATGGTTGTACTGGTGAGGGGCCTGATGTGTGTCTGTATGGCTGCCTTATTAATCTCTTGATTACTATATCCCAGGAGGAATCATACCTTCCTGCTGTCCTCCTGCACAGAAGTAGAAATAAGCAACTAAAGAGCAAACAAAATCAAAATCCTAGAAATTTAAACACTATGCATATTAAGCATGAATATGTCTTTAATTAAAGATAATTTTCTTTCATTTAGTCTGATTAGATTTTTTTATTCTAAGGTAAATGAAGACTACTGCTATCACCTTGGAGTAGGAATGATGAAGAAATGAATATTTAGGCTGGAGAAAGTAAGAAAATGTAGGAAGCTTCAACACATTGAATTTATTGACTATTCTTAAATCAATTGCTTGTTATTATGTTATTTTTGAAAATTTTTTTGGGTTATTCATAGGTATAAAAACATGGTATTTCATAATTCAAAATTACAATTTAGATGTATCTAAACATGCATATTTATAAATTTGGCTAGTTTCTACTGCAAAAAAATAAAAAACAAACAAAGAAAAAAATTAAATGGAACAGTATGGGTGAAAGTGATAGCTACCAAACAGAGACAAATATTTTTAAAGAATTCAAGAATGAACATTTATGGTTTCAAGCTGTTCAGTAGGACTAAACATAAATGAATTAGAATTAAAAACCTTAGCACAAATGCTAAGCATTTATCTGGATGAGATCTTTTAGGTAGTAAGTGCTAATGGTACAGAAAAAGCTACAGCAGATAAGAGGATGACCGACAGAGATCTTCAAATCATATCAAGAAAGACTGAGGGAAACAGGGTTTTTCTCTCCTTTTAGAACAAAGCGCTGATACAGATGGACTGGGGAGGGCAGGGTATGTGCCTATAGGTTTCCATGCATGTGTTAGTGCTGCACAAAAACTGCCAGAGTAAGAATTTGGTATCAGAGCAAGAAAGGGTTTTTAGCACTGATACCGAAAAAACCCCCGAAGTTAAAACTAAAAAATCTAGGTCATGCGTGGAAAGTAACTATGTAGGTATTACATGGCACTGGATGAGTATATCTATTCAGAAGTCCTGCATTCTAGAAAGTTTAAGTGCTGAATTCTATAATGTTACTATTATTTTTATTGCATTATGGTTATATTACTGTTATTACAAATTTCAACACTGCCAGAGCCCTGTTGCAGAAGCAATACTCTTTGCCCCAAGGATTTGCATTGTAAATTAAAATTAAAGATAGCAGGCATGTGAGACAAATAAGCTAATGAAGTGGGAAAGAAAAATGCAATTTAATAGGTCAATTTAACATAAACTAGTTGTTTGCGTACTATTTAGCTGTAATAACCAGCCATCTGCCTTGCCATTTTCAGACTGCAGCTTTTTTAAACACATTTAATGGAAAAAGTGTAAGTAGTTATTGGCCGTATATATGACAAAAGAAAGTGTGAAAGAGAAAAAATTAAAGTTTATTGTAGGAGAAATTAAAACTCTACTCCACTATGCATTAGCTATAACCTCTCAGGACTGAGATGTGGGAGACACTCCAGAGAGTTCTGTGGAAACTTAAACATAAATTATTTTCCATGCAGGAATGAAGAGATGTAAGAAATTGAGGAGTTTAGGATGTCATGACAACATTAAGGATGTGTAGGTTCACAATGGTTTAAACCAAGTCATAGTATCTGTTAAAACATTAGGATTTAGCTTTCCATGGAGTCCCCAGAAAAGTGGTTGTTAAAAGATGAAAGAATGTATACAGGAAATCCTCACTCTTAGTCTGGTGTCTCCTTTTCCCCATCCCTTTCATTAAAAAGCTTCCTTGCTCTAGGCAAAAACTAAGTAAATTTCAGGCACACTTAAAATTACTTGAATAAAATACACATTTATTTCTGACTGAAATTTCCTTAAATTCATATCAAAATTAGAAAGCAATTTCTATTCCTTTTTTTTTTTTTTTTTTTTTTTTTTTTTTTTTTGTGGTTTTTTTTTGTTGTTGTTTGGAAATACAGTTGAATGAAATATTTCTGTTTTCCAAACTGAGATGCTATACTTCTTGAGGCTGGGATGAAATTTACGATTTTATTTCATCTTCTTTCCTTTGAAAAGAAATTGAGAATAACTCTCAAGTACCTCAGAACAATTGCCAATGGTTAGGCAATCCACCTGGAGTACAGAGCTGGAGACAGCCCAGCATAAGGAGTTTCTCAGAGAGGAGATGTGGGATGCATGTGAACACAGCCATGCTCACCTGACACCATGGCTTCAGCCTCAGGCTCCCAGATCCCCAAAGTCAGCATTACACAATCCAAAATCCAACTTCTCCAATGTAAATTATGAGATTACTCTCTCCTGTTAGAACTCTTTCACTTTGTAAAAATTATTATTAGCTTTAGCTGGGAATTAATGTTAAACATTTAATATTTAATTTTTCTTTTTTTTTTTTTTTAACTGGGAAGTTCATTTCCCCTGACCTAAGCATGCCATATAACTGTTTAAATAGAAATTATCTTTCTCTTTACTACAAGCTATATTTAATATAAAAAAACCCCAACACATTCATATTTTGTAGGTTTTTCATAAGTAAGTTTTGGCCTTTTTCCTGCACAGTGATTGTGAGTGATGTTTTCTACATGTACAAATGCCTACTCTCACTAGGTTATATCTCAACAAAATTTCAAATAAATTATCAGTTCTATGTAAAGGAGGGAATCACTAACACAGACTGGGTGGTGGAGCATAGAAAGAAATAAGAGTTTTGAGGTTGTTACTTTTATCCTTTGAAGCTCAGACCAGACAATTTTTTTGTGACTCCATCTGAAATCATGCATTTAAAAAATACAAGTCAAGAAAGAAGAACATATTTAAGAAATTTGGAACATCTCTGCAGGGCATTGCCTTACTAAAAACATTCACTGCTTAGAAGTCAAAATAACCTGGTTTTCCCCCTTTCAGAATTTCCCCCTTTCTCCTCTTGGTTTTCTTGCAAGCAGTCAACTTCTAAATGAAATCCCGAGAGAATTAACTATTTAACACTCCATTGTACCGTATGTGAATAGCAGAAAAGCAAATGCTGAGGATAACCTTTTCAAAATGAAATTCAGATGTAAAGGTTTAAGTAGCCAACGGGGAGGAAATAAGATGTAAAATTATACAGAAAGCACATTGCTGCACCAGTAGGCACCTTGCAGAAATACTATTTCACTGAAAATTGTGAATTAACACCTCATTTCCTTACTGTTTACACTTTAAAAGGAAAGATGTACTATATTATGCAGTACTTACCAAAAACTTGAAGGAATGTCTGTTTTTTGTCATTTCCTGCTTTGTTTTTAGCATTACAGATATAAAGACCCGCATCAATATTTTTTATATCTCTTATTGTTAGTTGTGTTTTGCTTCCTCTCAGGACATATTTCTCATTTTCTTCAATAAGTTTACCATTCCTAAAAAAAAAAAAAAAAAAAAAAAAAAAAAAGTAAATCAACCACTAGGTTCCAGTAACAAAGTGCTACAGAAGCATCAATACACTGAAAATATTTGAGGGAAGAGGCTGCTATTACACCAGCCTCAAAAATCACAATTTAATTGTCAAGTTATAAAATATATATGTGCATTAAAAACACTATAATAGTTTTATTCTTAAATGTTAAATATTGACCTAATGTTAGAAAAACGGTTGTGAATACGATTCTTAACATATGGCTTACTCTCAAGGAAGGGCATAAGGAAATTGGTTATATATTGTATGTGAGGAACTATTAAAAGCATATTTTTCATGTGTAACTGCTGCAGTTCACAGTAGTAACAATGTAGCAACTTAGAAAAAAAAAAATTAAATTACATTCACGTAGAGCCTATTGGCACATCAAGAACCCATCCAAATTATTTCCTCTCAGTTGTTGTTGGCTAGCCACAACTTAGCAGGCAGGCATGTCTCCAGATGTTAGAGCGAGTTCTGACCAGATGGTACAGAAATAATAAAATCTGCCAGCAATTCTGTGGGCTGATTGAGGCTTGACCAGTCCATTTGAGCACCTTGGCCTACACACAGCTGCTTTTTCAAGAGGGCATTACTCAAATATTCTATTCAATACGCCTAGTTTAGGACACCTAATTTTATTTCAAGATTTGAGCAACAATGATTTTCATTTTATTCTCATATAATGATAACTACATATATTTCATATTTTCCTAAATCATATTTTCTCTAAAAGTGAGGATACTGCTTATTTCTTGGGAGCATTCATACCTGCTAGTAGGAGTCCCCTGATATCTATACAGTTTGCATTTTAGTAACACTCTTTCGCAAATAACTCTAGTCACTTAATTACCAGTTTCAAGTCATTATTATGATACTTGTTCATTTCCTTTCCAAAGCAAATCAGAGAAATTTTTTAATAGAACAGGAAAGGCCTAATTTTCCATATTAGAAAGTCTCACAGAAAACCAAACCAAACCAAAACCAGAACAAACAAACAAACGAACAATAAAAAACCCCACCCAAACTCACTATACAACAACAAAAAAAGAAACAAATAACAAAATATCCCAAACAACCAAACCCCCCATAGTGATTTCTCTTAGGAGACAACATTCGATAGTCAAGGTTAGAATTAATTTCCAGGTAACTGTTTTCACAGTCATTGATATCTACAGCAGCTTCTCAGCAGAAATGAGATTATGAGCATTTCCCTGGACCCTCTAGTGAACAGAGATTCATATTGATGCTGATATTGAATAACAGGAAAACATGAAAAACATACTTGAAGTAGATTATTTCTTTTGTAAGATAATTCTAAGTCCTGTCAGCAAAGACCAGGAAATTGATCCGGCTAAACTTTACAGTATAAATTATCTCCACAGCTATAAACAATGTTTTCAGTAGGACTATTCACACGAGTAAAGATTTCCAGTTCATGACCTGCAGCTACATTAAGATCTTTACCTTTCAGTCCTAGCTAATTTAATTCCATTAGTGTATTGCTTCTCTGAAGGTTATGCTTTAAGATAATGTAATATCAGCTTCAACAGAGATACCAGCTCAGTGGAGAAAGAATTAGATTCTCTTGGTCCACGAAATAGCAACAATATATATATATATTAAATAGAGCAGCAACAAAACTTTGATGACCCTTTTTCCTGACACGGTATTTCAAACTGACTAATTTTTATAAGTGAACTAAAGCATTTTTTGAGAAAAATTGACACATCAGTTCAGATGCATTCATTTTAAATTGACCAAATCTAAATACCATCAGCACCCAGAAATAAAAAGGGTCAATGTAAATAGTTCTAGCTTTACCACATTAGCTACTGTCTTAAAGAGCTAAAAGCTTGAGACTGTTGTTTTGTCCAGCATCTTGCTTACAGTCAACACACAGAGATATGAGTCCCTGCAATGGTAGTGTCAGTTGATTAAAAAATTCAGGTATTTTTCATGGCCTATCTGAAGTTGACCTGTTAAAAATCACTTCAATGGAAAAAGAAAAAAAGGGTAATAAAAACTGAGATAATTTACTTTTTAATTGATTAAAATAGCAGTGGACTGAAAGACTACCTTGGAATAGATCCAGATTCTGTAGGCGTTGATAAAGAAACTTCATTAGAGTGAATGAGCAAATAATTGGTTTGAGAGCCCATTTTAAAAGGCAACAAAGACACAAGAACAAGGAAATGTGTGTAAAACAAGTTCTCAGTCTTGATGAACCACCTTAACAGGCGTGGATATACTTTTTATACCATGAAGTGAAAATCCTGCAGCTGAACAGAGTAAATAATCATTTCCACCCTTTTTATCAGTATTTATTTTATCAGTACATCTCCACAGCTCTCCAGGTTACTTTAGAACATTTCGCAAGGAAGACATCAGGAAATGCTGTGATTATTTTCTGTTAGAATATCTAACAACATCTCTCTGAAGCCATTAGCTACACAGAGCTATTCAGAGAATTCAGAAAACAGGCTTCCATTAAGTCACTTTATTACACATGCCCATTTTAAAAATGGTTAACCTGAGACAAATGAAATAAAATGACTGAACTCACATAGATAAAAGGCGCAGTTGGGTTTAAAACTGAACACAATTCCCTTAACTTGCTGTGACCAAAGACTGTAACCCTTCCAAAATCATTATTAAAACTTCATCAAATTCAAGACATAATTCCACTTGCTTATTAAAACAGAAACACAATAAAACTGAGGTTAGTACCAACTTACTTTCAACATCAAAAAGTACACTAAAGAGGACAAAATAGGGAATAACTGGCCATTAATCCTGATAAATGGATTCAATTATCTTCTCAGTGGATGGCAAGCATATTAATATAAGATAAATCAGTTTAGATACACTTTCCAGACACTCACTGACAATGCTTTCTAGATTTTTCTCAAAATCAAGAAAAATTATCTTGATCTGGTTTTCCTATGCTCAGGCTAATTTCTAAAAAAACCCTATCTGAACTACTGTAGAAAACAAATGTATTTATCTTGACATACTTTTTAGATAAGACCAAGGACAGGGGAAGAGATCAGCTGATATGAATCCTTTTAATTGGCTAAATGAGTGAAAATGGACCTGAAAATTTCAGGACAGGGATTTCAAAAATTTGATGCAGAAATTTAGGACTGGAATACCATTTATAATTGTTTGCTTCCTCTGAAAAAACAAGGATTTTTCTCCCCTCATTTTTTTCCCTGTTTGCATATCAATTATAATATCTTGTCACAGGGATAAACGTTCTTTTTGACATATCATTTTATAAAACCTCAGTGTCAGCAAATTAAAAACCAAGAATATTTTCTATTGACAAGAATTTACACCATAATCAGACAAAATTAAAAGAGAATCAAAGGAGGAAAAAAAATAGTCAAAAGGGAAGGTAGGCACATTAGTCAATATTCCTCATTATGAGATAGTTCCTTAAATAACAGAAGTTTCCACATGTATGATTCAATATCCAGTCCACAAGTCTGAAAAGCTTCTGTAAAATCTTTACAAAAGATATTTAATGAATGGTTTAAAAAGTTCGCTCCTCAAGGGCTGTCAAATCAAAGGGAAATCCTTCAGTGGGCTCTGATCAGTGGATGTAGACGTAAGTTTCTCTCCAAGACACTCGACCTTGTGTACGTACTGTATTTATAAAATATTTTAAAAATCCCACAACTGTTTATGGAGGTATCCAAAAATGGTGGAAATTTATGCATTCTTTCTTAATATATACCATAATGCTTGCTGTCTTACACCAAAGCCATTCAGGACAGCAGATTTCAGGCAACTCTTATGGAGTTTGGTTAAATAGGAGAGATTTAAATATTACTTCAGAGACATCAAATAAACAGAATATGATTTGAATTTAATACGGGTTCTTTAAACTGGGCTACACATATTTTGCGGTTGTTTTCCCTCCTCTTCACTAAATTTTGAATTCTAAGCCACACTGAGTAACTAACCTTGCATTCTATTTATTTACATCTCCTGGGATTCAAATTGCATAAGAGAAAAATTCAACTTCACAATTGACCTATGGCATAATAAGATGAAGGTATCAGTTGAAGGAAGAGAACCTGAATCTAACATTGTTCAAGGGTTCCAAAGGAGATGAAGAATTGATGGAAATCGTTCTATGCCCATTTTGAAAATGAAATGACCTTTTAATTCACTTGAAGTAACATAAGTAGATGCAAATTATTCAGGTCTAAAATAGAAATGTGCACTGGTATGAGGTATTGAGATACTTGATATCCCAGGACTGATGCATATCTTTGTTGAAACTGAAAGAACACAGAGTATATAGATATTTAAATTTTTCCAAATGTTATACGGGAAGTGTTCCCAAGTGACATAGCTATACTATGCTCATGTCATTGATATAATAAAAAAACCACACACGAGATTTAAAAGCAATTCCATTTTCGAAGTATTTTATACTTTTAAAATTACATTAAGTTACACTGAAACTTATTCAATGAAACATTCCTGGGTCCTACAAGTGTCTAAATTCGTACCTCTTTCTGAATCTCATTGAAATAGAGAGTTAAAGTTTGAATCTATTTTTACAGATGTGGAAATTGTTATCTTTCTTTTATTAGTATTGCTGACCTGTATTGGATACTTATTTATTGCATGAATGCATATCTGAGGCATTTATGTCAGAAGTTATTGCTAGGTTGTTCTTGTACTGTTTTTGAGATATGGATTTATTTCTTTTCCACTCACATATGAAGAAATCATGACAACATGGTATTTTTTTTTTACTTTTTGCATTTATCTCACTTGCTGGCAACCTGAGTGCAATTGAATTTGTGTGAGCCCATTTGCTTATTAGTGCTTAATCCAGCCTTAGCAGTTAGAACAGAAATGGATAGAAAATTCTCTTAAAATTCAGCAGAGAAATTACAGTTGCACAGCCTCATGGACTGTGATGGAAAAACGGGACACATTAAAACAATGTGCTCTGATGTGGAGACCTCACCTGAACTTACCTGTACCAGCTGATCTCTGGTGGGGGTGATCCAGTGGCTCTGCAGAACAAAGTTACTGCCTCTCCTCGGTCTGCAGTGGCATTGACGGATTTCTGCAGCAGAATGATTACAGGGGGAACTGAAAAACAAAACATTATGCCTGATGAATGAAAAATAAAATATTGTAGGTGTTTCTAGGGAAGTTTAAAATGCAGGACAGGATCCTTTGCTAATTTGGGAATTTAGGGTTATCATTAGGGACCATGTTGCAATGGGAACCATTGTTACTAGTATTTACTTTTCCTAAATACAAGACTTTTACTATTTTCGGGACATTTATCACTTTTTCTTAAAATAGAATAAATTTTTGGAAGTCTTTTTCAGCAGTTCTTCAATTTTCTTACAGAACATTCTACGATGACTGAAGTTATACCTAATGTATAAGACAACACACACATAAGACATAAAAATATGTACTGATATTAGACAGTGTTTTTAAAACAGGGATCAGTATGCATATTTATTGATTATGATATATGCATATTTATGCATATTATGATATGCATATTTAATTCTTTTTACTGAACTCCTGCATACTTCCTGACCAGGAATATCACCAGATTCCAAAGGGCAAGTATGATAGGACCCAATGGATGCAATCTATTTCTATTTCCAAGAATTTAATGTTGTTCTAGCACTGACAAATGTTTTCTGTTCTTGATGGGATGAAGTTATTACTAAAATCATAACAGCTCACAAAGAACCTCTTCCTGATAGAAAAAATAGCAATAATATTTGAGACAGAACAGCTCACAGGCAGATAGTTAACATATCTGTTTACTTGTCTGCTTCCATTAACTAATAAGCAAATATGAATGGATGGAGACCTGAGCAAGTGGGTCTTGTAGAAGGTCTCCCTGCCTGTGGCAGGGGTTTGAAACTAGATGGTCTTTAAGGTCCCTCCAATCAAAACCATTCTATGATTCTATGAAATACACAAATAAAAACAATCCAAGCAGATTGGACGGAAGTTGATATGTGGAAAAGAAGGAATTCCACAGAAAGTAAGAGGAAAGGAAGAAGATTAGAGCTTCACAAAATAGAGGTCAGCTAGCAAGAACATCCTGTGAGGGACAGAGTGACTCAGTTATCCTCTTAACTTTACTTTTCACTAGAGAAAAGATGAAACAGGCAATTCCAATGAAGTTGCTTTAAATGTTCCTTTGCACTCCACCAAATTTTTCTCACCCACTCTTGAAAATAAACTTTTGTGCCTTTGCACCAAATATTTCAGAACCCTTTACACTTCTGAACCTTAAATACATCAAATTAATATAAAATCATGTACCAGAATTATCAATGATCAGTAGTTCCGTGTTGTTATGTACTTCTCACACTTTTTAATGGTGTGTTTTATAGTGTTTCACAGATCACTTCTTTCCTATCTGCAATTGCATGGGCCATTACTCAGCATACAAAACCCTTCTGCTCTGCCACAGCAACTTATCCATGTCCCATAAAACCCCCCCAAAATGCTACTTAGAAAGCCTTTAATGCATTTTAGCTATTTTGCAGTGCATTCTAATGTCTAGACCTCGAAATACAGTTGGAAACAGGAGATAATTCTTTGCTAGAAGTAGCAGGTTCTTCACTGTTCTCCACTAAGAACTGCAGGACTGTGACCTGGTTCAGCGCACTACCTTAAAGTGCTTCAATCTTCCAAGAGATACTGCAATGACAGTGAAATTAAATATTATTTTCCCTCTTCAGCAGTCAAATTTTATTTTTCTCATCATTATTTCAAGGAACAGAACTGTTTTTCTTTTTATTCCTGTATGTATGTAGGTTGGAACTAAAGTGTGAATCTACAGGAGGAAAAGAGAAATGAAGATATGCTGCCAGGTCTCTCACATTCCATACTTAAAGCAGAGTGGCAGAATTTAGTCCCATATAAGTGTAAACAATTCTCTATCATTAATTTCAGTGAGATCAGGATGACTATTTCATTTGTGGAACTTCCCAGATAGTAAAGAAATAAATCTAACTAGTACATTACGGAAAGATAATTAAAAAACAAAAGAGTAGGGAAAAATAAAGAGAGACAAACGAACAAGTAAAAGAAATTTTTGTTTAAAGGAGAACTTGAATTCTTTCATTCTCTTCTATGTCAACTGTTTGTAACCACAGAAAAGCCAAACATTTAGACCTCACTATAAATATGAATCGAAAATAAATGGTATAAAAATTTCAGTGTTGCAAATAGAAAAGAAACATAAATATTAGATTTCTAAGAGGTAATCCAGCTGTCAATTTATTAACTATTAGAACCTCCCAAAGATTTCCATACATTAGAAACTACTCTGATATCAAAGTTTGTTCCATGATTTACTTTTAATTATTTCTGAGTAAATTTGCAATCTCACCGTATGCAAACTTTAATTTAAAAAACCCCCAAAACCTACTGTAATTAACATGGTGTGCCAGCTTTCATAAAGGATCCCTAAGTTCTTTTGTTACAGTTTATCCTGCTTTGGAGACCTTACATACTTCTATCCTGGTTTAGTTGAAGTCATGAAAACTATTTCATGCTGGAATTGATCATCCTTGTGGGTGCCTTCCAATTCCCCTTATTCTGTGATTCTTACTATGTGTTTATATAGATCTTGCATATTTCTGTAGACTCTACAGTCACTATTACAAGATGGGTAAATAAACAGTAAAGCTCTAAATTTGAATGACTTTTACATACAAATACTTTCATGATAACATTTTCTTTTTATAGCAAGCTTAGATTATCCTCCAAAGTAAGTATTTCTTATTTCTCTTTTGGAAAAGGAGATGCTGTGGCAATATAGTCATGTAGCTTTTGGTGGCATATAGACGGATTCTTCTTTTCTTTCTTTTTTGTTTTTTTTTCCTTTTTCTTTTTTCAATTAATTTATAGGCTTTCCTTTTCACCGAAAAACACTACAATTTTTCTATTTTTTCTGAATTTTAGTATTACTCTAAAAGCTATTTTGGACCAAGTTTTATCCATTCAACTTTATGTAGGCAAACCTATTTATTACTATAAATGAAGCAGGAAACAGCTCTAATTGATGTCACTCTACATGACCAACCATGTCATAATCACTTATTTGGCAGCATCTCCTCCCAAGACTGAAGTTTAGAGATGCGTGTTAACATTCTTGCCTAGAGTCATAATAAATGTATGAAGAACCAAATTTGATTTTATATTTCAGCAATAAATGATGTGAAGTCAGACCATGGTTTGCAACCTAATGTTTTAGGTTAAAAACAGACTCTCAGCTCAAATGCATATAAATACCAGATAGAAGTGAAAGGTAATCAGAAGGTCAATTTGTATCCCTGAACATAAATAGCAGCAGAGGAAAATATCATTCGGCATTTTAAATGTTACCAGATGCACTGTTGGAATTGTACATAACCAGGAGTCGTGGTAATTGAGCACCAGAATGTACCACCCACAACAATCTAGAGAATTCTGCTTCAGACACTGCTGCTTGACAACGTGGACTAGGAAATACCTGTGCCAGAATCTGCTCCTTCTGCTGGAACTAACTGCGAGTTCACCTTACACAATGACTTACGTGAACCAGGGTTTGCTGGGAAGGACCAGTCAAGGGCAAAGCATTTAAAGCTCCGAACCTAAGATGCACGGTGGCAGAATTTCACTGATAAGCTGACATTAAACAGACTGCAGAGATAAAAAGTGCCCTTTATGAACTGTGTCCTTTCCAGGCAATATATGAAGAGATACTTATCTCTCAACAGGTCAATGCTGAGTTTAAGAGAGGTTGAGTTAAATGTTCCGTCTTGTCTCAATTCATTAATTTTCCTTCTTAGAGGTTTATTATAAACTAATAAAACGTATAATGCAAATTTTCAGGTAAATCCTCTCATATTTTATTTCACAAAAGTAAAATCTGAAAAAATCTGTAACTAAGACTGTTAATAAAATGTATCTGTGACTTTTGGTACAGCTTATAAAGTACACTAACACAGTGAAGGTGAATAATTATGAAAAAATCAAGTGTGTTTTTTAAGAGTAAATGACAAAACACTGAAAAATAGAGTGAACTGAACTACTATCATCTGAAGTTCAGCTCTTGAAATAATTATTGTTCTGTAAATGATTAATAATAATGATCCATGCTTTACATATATATATGTACTGATATTATGAAATGTAATTAATTCTATTTACACAGTGTAGTAGATCTTTTTTCAATATTAAGTAATTACGTGTATAGGAAACCAATACTAAACAGACATGACAATTACATTAACCAATTTAATAAGGGGTTTTTAGACTATGTTAGAAGAGGCCATAATAATCAAATAAAACAAGAAGTCAATCCACCAACTTTACTCCTTACCATTCACAATAACAATTATGTCCCGAAAGTCAATTTCTCCTCTCGCTTCCACTCTTCCTTCACATCTGTATACTCCTTCATCACTTTTATTGATGTTAAGAATTTGGAGGTTATTGTTTGCTAATATTGCAAATCGATCTAGAATGAAAATAAGAGATTAAGTGGTGTAAATAAAGTAAATAAAGACAACATGAGGAACACTAACTTAAATGAGTAATATTTATGTACTTTCTCTGTACAATCTGAATGTTCATTGACAAAACATTTGTACACTTAAAAGTAAAATGCTAGCTGAGAAATTTGGGTCTTCCTCATTCCAAAATGCATTGAATTTCCTAAAATTCAATCTTGGTTTTCCATCCATAATTTCCTACTTACTCCAAGGAGTAATCAACTCTATGTTAAATTACAACTTATTTCAAAATGAGTGGAACACTCATGGGCATTTTCACAGAATAACAAAAGATTAAATAAAAAAAAAGACTCAAAAATTATATTTCTAATAAAATAAGCAACAATATGCTCTTTCCCTCTCTATCTAGACTAGTCAGATGTCTTTGTGCCCATTCTACAGCCCAATGTTTGCTTGCCCTCCTTCCCTCCTCCTGTTCCTTTCCTCATTCACTCTTAGTCAGTGAAGTATTTCACCACCCTCTAACACTTCACAGAAATGAGTACAAAGACATAATCCAAAAAACATCAAAACTACTCTATCTTCTTCAGGCCAGCATAAACTGAAATTCAATAGACATTTTGAGGAGCTGAAGGACGCTGTAAAATCAGGCTCTGAAAGCCATGCACACACTTTCCTGCGTTTGCAGCAGCAAAATTATAATCTCCAGGAGTAAACTGGACCTGAACTTAATTTTTTCTCTCCTTTCTCTCTGAACTAGTGTGTTGGCTCTACACATTGAGGTGTTGGCCTCAAGAAAGAGCATGTTGGAGCAGATATCTCCTTTGTAATCCATGGAAGACTCCATGCTGCAGCAAATTTATCCTGAACAGCTGCAACCCACAGAAAGGATGCACACTGGAACTCTTACAGACTGAGCACAAGCCCCATTTCCCAATCTCCCTGCACCCCCCCTTGGGGTGGGTGAGGCAGAGAAGTGAGCAATGAAAGAGTGAAGTCAAGTCTGGGAAAACGGAGAGGGGAGATATTGCTTTAATTCTGCCTTTGTGTTTCACCATCCAACACTATTTAACTGGCAGTAAATTCAATTAATTTTCTCCTCCGTCAAATCCATTTTGCTAATGCTGGTGAGCATTCTCCCTGTCTTAACATAACAGACTTTTTGTCTCATTTTCTCCTACTATCTTGTTGTATTTAGGTTTTTTGGCAATATTTTGGTACTGAGGTGATACAGAAGTGGCTTCTTTGAGAAGCTTCTAGAAGTTTCACCCATGTCCTAGAGAGCCATTGCCAGCAGGCTCTAAGAAGGACCTGCCACTGGCTGAGGCCATCAGCAACAGTGGTAGCACTTCTGGGATAACAGATTTAACAAAGGGAAAAGTTACTGTGCAACAGCAACTGCAGCCAGGGGAGGAGTGAGAGACACGAGCAGAACTGCCCTGCAGACACCCAGGTCAGTGAAGGAGGGGGAAGAGGAGGTGTCAGAGCATAAATCCCCATGGTGCAAACCGTAGAGAGGCAGCTGTACCCCTGCAGCCCATGGAGTCCACAAGGGAGCAGAGATCCACCTGCAGCCCCTGAATGACCTGGTCAGACGGGTGGATGCCTGAAGGAGGCTGCGACCCTGTGGGAAACACGTGCTGAGGTAGGCTCCTGTCAGGACATGTGAACCCACGGGGAGAGGAACCTGTGCTAAAGCAGGTTTTCTGGCAGGACTGGGATGCCCACTGGGAACCTAGGCTGGAATGGCTCTTAAAGAGCTGAAGTCTGTTGGAAGGATTGTTGAAGTTCATGGAGGTCTCCCCACTTGAACAGTGGAAGAGCGTGACAAGTCCACTCCTGAGGAAGGAGCAGCAGAGACAGTGTTTGGAGTTCTGTTAAGCCTGAGAAGAAAGGAAGTGTGGGGAAAAGGTGCATTTTTAAGACTTTTATTTCTCACTATCCTACCCTGATTATATTGGTAGTTGCAATTTCCCTGAGTCGAGTCTGTTTTGCCCATGATGGCAATTGTAAGTGATGTCTCCCTGTCCTTATCTCAATCGATGAGCCTTTCCTTATAGTTTTGCTCCCCTGTCCAGTTGCAGAGGAGGTGACAGATCAGCTTTGGTGGCACTTGGTGTCCAGCCAAGGTCAACCTCTTGAGGAAGATAAGTGAGAGAGTGGCTGAGTGGGTGCCTGGAAGCTCACCAAAGTCAACCCAAGAAAACTCGCCAATATTAATGGACTTCTGAGGAGAGTGACTTCCTGAATGTGGGTTTTGAAGAACCTGAACTCTTGTTATTCAGCTGTTGTTCTCATTGTATTTGCACCTTTCAATACTGGAGGCTGATGAGATTTAGAAGCTTTCAGTTTTAACTAGCAACCAAGTGACTTTTGTTTCAGTAGCAAGAATTCTACCATAAAATGAAGAGAGAAATGAATAAAAGAGAAAGTCATGCTTCACCTGGTAGAAGTTTACAGGACATTAGTATCCTCAACACATTTACACTAATTATGTCTGGCTTGTTAAAGTCATGCTGGAATATTAATGCCATTTCATACACTACCACATACAAAATATAACATCTTTTCCTGTCCTGCTCTTACACAATTCCCACAGAACTGTGCCTCCAAATGTTTTGAAAAGGTGAGATCCAGCCCTTCATTAAGCCTTTAAACATTGGTAAACCTCTTTTTTTTTTTTTTTTTTAACATAAACATGTAATGTGTGAGATGAATGAGAGGCCTGGAGGTAATTTCCATTTCTATAAAACACTGAAAAAAGAGGGTTCACTTAGTATCAGGAAAAAGAAAACTAAATGTTGGGTGGATAACTTTTCAGCTTTCACTGAAGAAATATGGATACAGCAGTAGATATTCCCATGAGTACACAAGAAGTTCACTGTGCCATGGATATATTGACAAAAATTGTGCCCTTTACTAAACAGATTCGAGTTGGTGAATCTGGACAGAAACTGGGCATTACACTCCTCCAGATCATCACTGCATTGTCTGGACTCAATCCCCTCAACTTCATATGCCTGATTTAGAATAGTCAGTCACACGACCTTCCCCTTCAGTCATATCACATGTGAAGTGGTGTGTCTGACAAGAAGGGTTACCCATGTCTTTTCAGTGCCATTCAATCCAGTCTAGAGGAATTTTTGGCTCGTGGTTTGCAAATTTTGCTGTGTATGCACCAGGCTATGAGCCACAATGTCCAACAAAATGCTGTACATTCTAATAGTAAGACATGACTGAAGAGCTGTTGAATAAAATATAGAAACTTTTGGAAAAAGTTGAAGACCAAGACTTTTATTAAACCTGTTCCTCATATAACCAAACCGGTCATTCTTTACAAGAGGGACTGTAATATCTCCTGAACACAAAATAAACACAGCATGTTAACCATCTTAAAGCAAGCAATCACATTTGCAGGTTAATACAAATGTATTTAAATGGTCTACACGGGCTCTGCAGGGCAATGTCACTGTGTCTCCAGTACTGGAATTAGAACTGCACAAGCTACAGTGGAACTTGCAGTGGAAAAGAAGTTTGAGAGACTGTGCTGTACTGAGGAAGCTGCAGGACTGGATTGCCACAGCCTGCCCAATATGATCTAGAGGGTCAGTCTTGCTCATTAGAAGTCTGCTTTAAATTATCTTTCAGAATAAGAGAGAATTTGATCATCCTCTGTAGATTTTGAAACTGAAATTACAATATAAAACAGAGTCATTTTCATTTCACACGGCATGAAGAAAATTTCTTAATTGTAAGACAGTGGGCCTACTGTTTTTCATCTGTATTATAAACCAATATAGACATAAACAAAACCCACAAAGTTTACAGTGTCCTATTTTTATGTGATTTAAAACTGCTTCCTCCCAAGTGTCACTGGAATTTTATTTGGATACTGTTCTAGATCAGAATATAAGGGAAGTATTCTACTATATAAATTAAAACTGGTTTCTATCATTGTACCTTTTAGCATTGTGAAAGAAAATGGTTTAAAAAGACAAGTTTAGGCATTAAAATTTTAAAATCTCAATTTTCAAAGTGCATGATTTTGAAGAAAGGAAATGTTGCTTCATCTGCTTTACTGATCCTACAGAATGATTGGAAAACCAAAATGGCAATAAAAAATTTGAGAAAGATCTTTGAAGCAGTTCTAGTTTTTCAAGCTCTAACATCCTTGAACAACTTTGTCCTAGATTGCCAATTCTTGTTTTATTTTCAGAGTTCTTATTTTTGAAAATTTTATGTCTCAGCTACATTCACTGTTTAACTATATATATATAAATAAATTTCAACTATTTTTTCTAAGGGTAGAAGTTTATTGTTTCCTTTTAGTCTCCATGTCTAGATGACAGAAGAAATAGGATATACTAAACAAGAAAGAAGTTTAATCAAAACTTACTTTCACAATGGAGAGGTACCTAAGACTGACTCCAGAAATATCAACCAAGCTTTTTTTCCCCCCAACAGTTCCACATTTCCTTATTTGACTTCACAAAACACCCAACAAGCTTTTCACTTTCATTTTGAAATAAAAGTTACAATTAATTTCAAAAGAAGAAGGATTTTAAGTGCATGCACTTCCCTGAGTTTCATTACATGCAGAGAGAAAAATTGATAGGAAGTTAGAAAAGCTGGTTAATTAAGAATGTTAGTTCCATTTCCAGAAAACGTGGAAAGTCCTGTTTTAGCCAAGATGACTATTGAGACAGCACTGAAAAAAAACATTCAAAGTTTTTGCAGGGGTAAGTCAAAGAAATTTTATTTGCCTTATTAGTTGCCTCTCTAGAGACTTAGAACTTGCATGTGGGGAAGGTGAGGTTTAACCCAGGCTTTCTCTGGCCTGAGCAGATAGCTTATATCCCAGTCACTTGTAACTCACAGGGTAACTTACCCTCACACAAGCAAACTCTCACAATAATGCAAAATGCCTCTCCACCTGGAATTCTCTGAGCAACTGGGCAAGTATCTCAAAGTCAATGCTGTGTAGTGACAGTATCACAGCTTGGTGTGCAGTGAAGTTCATCTCTGTGTGTTTTAAACATGTTCAACTCCTACCGACAAGGCACGCCAAGAAGAATTCCTGTGAGGGAGCTCCCAGCAATCTTCTGGGCATTTGGACACTCATGCTACTCCTAGACAAAATTCCCAATTGGAAAAAAAGACACATGGGGGAAACCATTGTATACGGATTCTCTGCAGATCACAGAACCTGGTTAAACTACATTTAAGCTGATGGGCTAATCAAAAATCCCCTGCTAAAATGTGATTAGTCTTCTTTTACAATAATGTTTTAATATTAATTGGAATGTATAACTTAAAGAGTTACCAAAATACTAACTGTCAGCAATAGTTGTGACTTCCTCATTCCGATACAACCAGCTGACAATGGGAGCAGGTGAGCTCGTAACACGGCAAACAACTTCTGCATCTTCTCCCTGCCTGAACTCCTGTGGAGATACTATGTCCCGAAAAGTGAGCTTTTCTGAAAAGGGAAAAAAAAAAAAGAGCAGAATACAGTAAGAGTCTTACACTTAACTTAGCATTAAAATTATATGTAACACCAAATAAGATAAATATCACTATTAAATCTTCTCATTGTGATAATACGTAATTATTTACACAGTATAATTTTTCAACATGAGACTCAAATGGTCCTGGACTTATACCCTGCCTGTACAAATTACTTCACAATCATTTTGTATTATGCAAAATTTTGTTTATTTATATACATTCTGCAGGTTTTATAAATGTACTTTCATTGTTTTCAATGTTCCAAAACATAGGTTTGAAACACTAGGTCTTAGAAGTTTATATATTCATGTTGATAGTTTATTTACTTGCTTATGTGTTTTATTCCTCATTATCTTGTTATCAAATTAAAATCTCATGTTTTTATTCTATCAAAACTTCCTAAAAATCTTTAAAATTTGGAAAATTCTCACTAGAAAAATAGAATTTTTGCCTCACTGACTGAGAAGAATAGCAGTTGAGTAAAATATAACATCTAAAAAGTCAGTGAAAAACTATCAGGTCTATTATGACTATTAGGTCATAAGAAATGGTAGCATTATTTTTAGGAACTAATGAGATGAGGTCTGCTGAAGCTTTTGCTTTTTCCAAGCTCAAATAACCAAATGATATTTGATTTTCCACATAGGTTGAATAAATTCAATATTGTTAGGAGTCCAAGGTGGCATTAATCCATGATCTCATATAAGATCTAATGCAGTTGACTGACACACAAAAAAAAAATCTGAAAGAACTTCTTGCACACAGAATAAACAAACCAACCTATGTTCTCTCAGATCAAAAATGACCATTTCACTCATTTGATGTGTTCCCATTTCAGAGTACACTTTGGGGAGCTTAAGCCAGAGATTGCAGCTTCACCTCCTGTTTTTTTTACCGATACGAGTGCAGGCTCAAATAATCCACACATCTGCCATGGCAGAGGGAGCACAGTTTTGCTGTTACACCTCTCATACATTTTTCTATGAAGTCAGGAAAAAACCTCTCACAGACATCCAGGAGTCCTGAACCCTAAGACTTCCAACAACTTATCCTGCTTTTTTCTTACATCACAAACATGAATAAGGAAATTTTGCATGTCTGTTTCCACAAACCTTGATATTTCTGTAGGTTTTCAGGTTTGTCTGACCTCAGAATTATTAAAATCTAAGACTTCAAATGCTTCTAAAGACTTCTACCTTGCTCAGCACTCTGCTAACTGAGTAACTGGCAGTTTTATGAATACAAATGAATTCCAAAAAAACTGAAATCCTTTGCACTGTGAGCTTTCAAGCCATCATGTAATCACTTCTAGCTGCTATCACCCTTTTATTGGATGTTTTATCAGAAGATTTTTTTTTAAAATTGTATGTCTTTTTTTATCTGATTTATCTCTGCCTCTCAGAGGCAGTGCTTTACCGTTCTACTCCGTATCTTCTGTCTCACTGTAATTCCTTCACATTTAAAAAAATGTTCTCCAATGAAATTAGATCCTAACTCAGCTGAAGGGCTGCTGGCATATGTCCCGTCCTTTCACAACAAAGACCTTGCCTTCCATATTCACTGTGCTTGTTTAATATAGAGGTTTTAGGCATTTTTGATTGATCGAAAGAATGCGGTACAATGTAGTTATTCAACACTGAGAGAAAAAACTACTCAAATCTCTCGGAGAATCTCTCATTACAATAGAATGTATTTATTTTTCAAATATACTCCTCAAGTAGTTGCTTGCAATTGAAATCCATTTTGGTTACTTATCACACTAGGCTTCAATGCTTTATGTCAAAACTCCTTCATAAGGCCAAGAATAGGAAAAGACAGAGATTAAAGTAACTAATTCAGTAAAAACTCCACTTTTTAAATGTCATCTATCACACTTCCTGCACTTTTGTTTAGGCACATATTTGTAATATTGTATAATTTGTAAATTGTACCCACACTTGTTATATGAATTATGCTTATCTATTTTTTTTCCTTGTATTTTCTCATTTCTTTGTGGGGCATACAGTGCACCCTCATAGGATGGCATTCTAAAATACAGGGGAAAAGCAATCTACAATACTTATAAGTGGGCCTCCATTTAATTTAAATCTTTATCATAATGCCTCCTAACTAAACTGCAGGAGATGCACTTATTTGGAAGATAAAATTCAGAGCTTGGGATGATATTTTGAGAGGCTTTACTTTCCCTATGCTAGTGGCTTTTAAAACATAATCTTTTCTTTGTTATTGGATAGTATTTTACTTACGATAAATTTCCAAAACTACAGTAGCTTCTTGAGTTTGTCCTTTAGCATCTGTTGCTTGGCACCGATATATACCAGCATCTTCTATGTTTGCGTTATAAATGGTGAGACGTGATCGAACGCCTTCCTTCTGAACAACCACCCTTTGACTAGAAATGATCTTCTCTCCTTGTGGGTTGTACCAATCTATGTTCTCAGGCTCACCAATGGCTACAAACAAAACCAAAACCAACCAAAATTTAGGCATTTAGAAGGACATCATGCAACGCATATACCTACCCAATGCACAGTCTATACAGTGTCAGGAATTTATGCAAAATTCAGGAAGGATTTTTTCATGGAAAGGGTTGTCAAGCACTGCCTGCCCAAGGAGATGGTGGAATCACCCTGAAGGTGTTCGAGGGACAACTGGATGTGACACTCAGTGCCATGGTCTAGTTGACAAGGTGGTGTTCCATCAAAATATGGGCTTGACAATCTTGGAGGTCTTTTCCACCGAAGTGATTCTGTGATTGTATAATGTCAGCTAATTGCTAAATTATGAGACTTGTAAGAAAGACAAGCAGGACAAAATTGCAGGCAGATGTACAGTTGTTGAGACAGGGTAAATAGCAGCTCAAGGATCTCAAAAGGGGAAAAAAACCCACAGAAAAGTACAAAGTCTTATAGGAAAGAAAAAGGCTGTCCAGCAGTGACTGGATCAACAGGTCAAGTCATCAGGCAATTTCACTGTCAGTGTAGTCAGGCCATGTGTCACTGTCAGTGGAAGATCTAAACTCAGCAAGGATCCACATCAATCAGCTGCAAATGCAAATTCTTCTCCTCCTGACTGACTGCTGCCTCATCAGAAAAAATCTCCTTGATTGTCTCACTAGGTTGGAGAGGATTTAATTCCTTAGTTTAAATAAGTGAAAATATTTTAACTAAAAAAGCATCCTAACAGATATAAACTACCTGTACTGATACAGAAAATTCAAACTGATTCAGTGTTTCAAATGAAGAGAGATCCTAGACTGGAAATGTGGAGCCAGTGAAGTTCTAGTATTTACCACAGTTCTCACAAGTCAATGTGAATATACAAAAAAATCTTAATTAAATACAGTGAATCAACTAATTCAGTTTCAAATACATAGAAAGTTCAAAATTTAACAAAAAATATATAACTAAAAAAATTATATACCTAAAAATTAAATTAACACATACCTGTGCATGTGAAGAACTTGGATTCACCCACACTGAGCTCAACTTTGCTAAGTGAAATTGTAACTTGAAGTAAAGCTGAAAAAGATAAAGTAGGTTGTAAATTCATTTGAGCATTTATCAGTTTAAATCTAATATTGTCAGGTTTTCTATTGTTTTCATTTTATATATAGAACCCGTTCAACAAGTATGAAATTTCAACTAAACATTGTTATATTTTGAACTAAATTACATATAGTGACAGAGAAAACAACCTAAATAAGGATGTTAGACAACGATAACAGCTTTATGTCCCAAACCTGAGGATAAAATTAAAGAAGAAAGGAAATGAAAAAAAAAAGAAAAGAAAACATGATAGAAATGTACATGAACATAAAACTAGAAACTCAATGAGAAAAAGGTGATTTGTAACACACAGGCTGACCGGGGTAAATCATGCCTGATCAACTCCACCACCTTCTAAGACAAAATTACTAGTTTTGTGCACAAGAGAAGAACAGTGGGTGGCAATAACCTTGGCTTTATCAAGGATTTTGACCCTCCCTCCCACAACATTCTTGCATTCAAGTGTATTGGATATAAAAAGCAAGGTTTTGGTAGTGGGGCTGGGTACAGGGGAGGGAGTTGAGAGGTTGTGCTGTGACAGATACAGCCAGTTCTAGCTGCGTCATGAGGGACCCACTGCAGGACACAGCTGAGAGGGCTGAAGGAGTTTGTAGCACCTCTTAGAATGCCAAAGAGAGAGACAAGAAGGCCAAAGTGACAAGAGGTGCTCCACAGCACAGCTGGTAACACTCCAGGACTCTGGCCAAGGCATGAGCCTACAAGAGCGCAAACACATCCCGAAAGGACTGTGGGTAACCCACAACAGAACAGAGGAAATGAGTTAGGCAGAAGGAGCAGTGGAAGAAAAGAGTGAAAAAGAAGGAATGGCAGAGAGAAACCACCATGTCCTCACCCCAGCATACTGCATTATCCATCACCTCACTGAATGGACTGTTACCTGCATGGGTGGTGGTAATAAGGGGAATGAAGCCCAGAAACAGGAAGGAGAGGTATCTGGTGTCTGAGAAAGAGGCAGAAGGGTGTTTCCCTAACTCTCCAGCTTTTTCTTATGTGACAAATTTTACCCATGAATAAGACATAACTTTAAAACATGCTAAAACCTGCAATTATTCAGTTCTGTTGATAGTAAATACGCAAGAAAAGCTGAGCACAGAAAAACTATCAGCAAAGTACCATACATAGTTATCAACATGAAAACTACCACAATTAAGAAAAAAGTGCAGTGAAATAGATTTGCTATTAATTTTCATGTAATTAACCTAGATAAGCAAGAATTAGACAAGATGTGAATTTTTGGTTCAATAGTCGTATCAAAAGCTACATCAAAAAAAGGCAAAGAAAACTGGAGATTACTTCAGCATCAGTTTGCCAACCTAAATTTAACAGAACTGGGTATATTCCACAAAAATTCCCAACAAACAAACAAACAAAATTAAACACCAAATATCTGTACAGCACATAACATTTTTCATGAGATGTCTTGAATTGTGGATGTTTTTCCTGAGAAGATCATCTCAATTGAATTTTTCTTAGTGAGTATTGATATTTTATACCCTGCCCCTGTAAAAAAATAGCTAAGAATAAAAAACACAAAAAGCCGTAAGAACATATCCCGCCTCAGGCAAAGGTAAAATTTTGTGCATACTCCGCTAAAATCAAAACTTCTCAGTCCATAGAGACAACTAGGAAGATGGCAGGACTGCCTAGAGTCCAGAAGGAAGCTGAAGCAGACTGTCAAAACGTTGAACCTACTACTAGAAAGCAGGGACTTGTGGCATTTCCAGTGCCACAGTGAGGAGCGCGGTGAAGGCTCCTTTAGGACACACAGAGCCCCGACAGAGGAGGAGTCTGCTCGTTCTCATCCATGGTCTCTTCATCCATGGTACCAGAAGCAAAAGTCAAACTTACGCATAAGAAAGGAAATGAGTTTAACACAAAGTTTTACTTTATGCTGCAATAAGAATCAAGAAGTAATAAATCATCCAGGAGTCTACTCCAAGCCTCATTTCTTTATTCACCTGTCAGGTAAAGCTTCACTATAGCCTCAAGACCTACGACTGCTGGTTGGAAACCAAGGTACTAGTAAATACAGACATGGGGGAACTTCAAGAGCTTGGACATTTATTTCACATCACAGACTTCCTTTTTAGGTCCTACGATACCATTTTTCTGGTACCATATTCCTTTAAAGAGCAGTCTTCCACATTTGCTTCAGAAATATATATGTTAGCATTTCAGCAGTATTGCTTCAAGGACAATTGCTTTGCTTAATTCCAATAACTGTAATAACTGATGTTGAATTATAAAAATGCAATAGATTACATAATACATGTCAGGTAGAATGTAAGAGATGGCATGATGAGAGGTGAAAAAGTAAAAGAATATTTTTCCTTCTTCAATTAAATAGATATTTCCGATTGCAACACAGCTTTGGCAAAAAGCTCAAATTCAATTAAATTTCTTCGCGTAAGTAACTCTAAACTCTGTGGAGACATGCTAGCTACTACTCTGAAACCAAAAGGAAATCTTTTTTTCCTACATATGGTACTTTAATATTTACAAAATAGAAAAATGTAAGACCATCTGTCCCATTTTCCCAGCCTCATCATTTTCCTAGCTCTGCTTCACATAAATAGAAAAATATTGCTTCATGTAACCTAGAAGGAAAAATATTGCCTAAGTTATTAATCTAGAAATCTGTGCTTTTTAGTAGTCAGGCAAATATTCAAGTATGAAGATAGGAGAAGACTCACTTGTCACTTACTGAAAGTGAAATATTGCAAAGAGACAACACATTCAGAAAATTTCACCTTTCTTCCAAATCTGTCTCAAGAACTACAGACAGTATAAGCTCTGATGAAGATGGCAGATATGTACTCAAAACTCAAATTATTACTGTACACTAACTAATGGATTAATTTAAAAAATTGAGTTCTTTGCACCAGGCTGTTGTGAATCTCTTTGAATACACAGGAGAATGCTTATTTTATCAGATTAGTGAAGTATTGCAAAAATTTAGTAGAGGTGCTATCTGTGTTAAATTAAGCCCAGAAATATATAGTACTTTCTTGATAGATCTGAAAAAAAACACTTTGTCTTCCCATGTTTCCTAGAATATCACCAAACTACCTATTCAGAAAAAAAAAAAAAATGGAAAAAGGCAAGATGTAAAAGATCTCTTTGAGTAGAAGTCTGGGGAGTGTAATGCTACTGTAGTACAGCTGTTCTGGGAAAAAGTGAAGTCATTCGAGGCTTCCCTCAGTCTTTGGTACATGTCCAGTTTCATAGCAAAATAAAAGAGCACTACTAGAACTAGGTGATACAACCAATCCCTTCCCTTTTGATCAGAGTCATTATAAAGGAATTATTATCAGTTGTAAGACACTAAGAGGATTCTGCTGAATTATTCCTTAATGGGTTTAAAAATCACTTAGGAAGAGAAGTAAAACAATAATGAGAGGTCCATTTGTACTGTTAAATATGGAGACAGATGATTGCATTCATAAGGACTAACATTCAGCAGCCTAATTGATTTCAGTCCCATTAGCAGCAGTAGCCTTCAGACTCCAGAACTAACATCACAAATCTGCCATAGGTGTCTGCCCAGAGGATCACCTAAAGCAACAGAAGTGAGGTGTCATCAGTGAGAGGTTACAAAAATTGTAGCAGTACGTCACTTATATGTGTACTTCTACTGTTTCTTAGGAATATATTGAAACAAATTCGAAGTGTATACTACATAAATGTACATTTAAATATAAGGTACTAAAAAGGTAAAGGGAATGATATTTTAATAAAATCTGAAATACTCAGCAAAGCTCTGCTTCAACTAATCAACCCATCCAGTATCTTCTCGATAATTCCATTTCTTAAAAAAAAAAAAAAAATCCATCCAAGCACATATAAAACTTGAGAAAACTTCCTTTTGTCTGTATTGGAAAGACACCAATAACAAAACATATCATATTTTATTCTAGTTTCCACAATATAAATTGGTCACAACATAGTTGAACAGTTTTATGCTACATCAATACACCTGAATAAATTTTGGAATTTACTTTTGAGCCATTAGACATCACTCAGCTGTGGAGGGGTCTTTCTAAATCTGCTGGACCGCAAATTCACTGAAGAGGAGAGGTTAATGGGAAGGCGGTAAAAAGGAATGGACACAGCTCTGACGCCAAAGCAAGGCATAACTTGGGATCAACGTGGAGCTAAGGGAAGCGGTGACAGCTACGGACACTAATTTGGATAGCTTTGGCACTGGCTTCTAAGAAAAAAAAGCAGATGGCAAGATACAGCTGAGAGCACTGTTTTCTTTGGGAAGGTCCTAATTCTGTTTAGCATGAGTTCTCTGACAATAACTACAGCCTTGGCTGTTGGTGTTCTTTGACTTCATTTAGTAAGCAAATTTACTTGGGTGATGTGATTTTGCTTCCAGTAAATGATTTAACTAGTATTTAATACATGCTTAGAAAACTAGGCTTCATTATCCTTGAGCATGAAGAAATTAGTATGTTCTTAATAGGTATCAAATTCAATCCCAGAGCAACCACTCACCCAGTTAATCTTTCTACCCTTTCTTGTGCAGGATTCCAGGAATATCATGTTAAAGTCCACTGATGCCCAGATAAAAATGAATGGGCTTTGAATGAAAATTACACTGACACAATCCTTACAGAAATGGATTTTCTCTTAAAATTCTAATAATTTCTAATTTAAATATGCATTGAAACACCATTGAAAAAATATTTGGTGGCGCTTTTTTTATTGCTATATTTCAGAACCATTTGGATCTCTAAGCTGAAATGAGGAAACATAAATTAGTAAATGTACAATACACTTGTTAAGTCTCAGACATTTCAAGGTTCTTTTATTTTAGGGCAAATGCTTGAGTTCTTTTTAAAAATCTGACTAGGTTAAACTTTCTCAACAGCTAATTCAGCAACGTCAGAAATACAAAAACAAAAAATCATTTTACAAGCCATAAAGTTACATTTCCACTAGCAAAAGTCTGATCTAAGCCATTTCTGTGAGTGATCAAGAAACTGGGAACCATACACCTCTGCCCCAAAGAACTCCATTAAAAAACAATATAAAATAAGGCTGAATTAAATCTACTGAAAGTTGTTTGCACTTGAGGTGGAATGATCCAATGGAAACCATGTTTGGAGATACCTTAATTAAAAAAAGGTAGGTTTTGTTTTTTGTTTTTTTTTTTTTTTTTCACATAAACGAAGAAGGTTCCAACACTATAAACCTTTGAGGAAGGAATGGTATGCAGTCAGATGTTACACAAGAGATGACCATTATGGATGATGACATAATTACTAAAATTATCATAATTAAACAGCAAACCCACAATGAAATGCTAGAAAAAACCCAAGGATTTTACCAAATACTGACACATCTGTCTTATATTCAAGTGAACTATCCATAGGGAAAAAATGCTATCATCTTATCCACTGAAAAGAAGATAATGTTCTTGTTGAGCTTGTAAAGTCTGTGAGAGTTGTAGTGTTTAAAACCACCAAGTACATTTGTAATCCTTTTGGAAAAAAGAGAATGCTAAAGAACAATCTTTTTATCTGTGTGTGAGAACCTACAGTTAAAAATTAATCCAAACAGACTATACAAATACAATTCATATAATGTTTTATCATTTAAATGTACTTTTTGGTTTTTTTCTCAATTTTTTAGCAGTTTAATAAACTACATAAAAATTCCTATTCATACAGTATTCTAATATCCTGTAAACAATGTAGCCTTATGTTTTTTTCTTATGAATAAAGGTATATTAACTGGCCTAAAGACATCCTGTCTTCTATTCAATGGCCTTGAATGCTTGTCTGAAAGTTTTGTAAAAACATCTGGAAGACAAACTGCATCTACAAAGACAATAAACAAAAATTTAAACCCTAAAGAGTTCGGTTATTTTCAATTTTCTAGTGGACTGACTACTAATAAATCATAAAGCATCACTTCTCCATGGTATGACAGTACTGAGAGATGATACATTTATAATTACTTGTCAGAAAGTTTCCCAATTAATTAAGTAGTTCAGTATAACTCAACTTTCCATTTAATCACATTAGCCCTCATTTGGATTTGTCAGTAGAGAATACAGTTCTGATCTAAAGTTCTAAGGTTTTATTTGAATTATTATGGATTCCTTGTTCAATTTCTGACTTATAGATTACAGAGTGTTTTATTTTTAGTCAGACAAAACAGTCTTTGTGTCATCATGAATTCATTTCCCACATCTGTTGAAGTGCCATTTTCCCTGATGAGAGGAGCTGGAAGTCACACAAAGTTCAAACTGCCTTCTGGGCCACAACAGATGCTATAGGGGTGAAATGCGCAATGAAAGAGCACCAACACAATCCAGTTTTGTGCAACAAATACTGAAATAATCAGAAAATCCTCTCTTAAACATTCTTTTCTATGACACTTGCAGCAGAAACAGTAAAATAGATAAGCTATTAATATTAGAGCAGAGACAGAAAACAAGTATAAACCAGTCTGCTTGCTGCAGTTACTTTCAAAAGACTTATCTCAAACAGAAGTTACTCACTAATGTCCCCCAAAAAGTCAAGCAAACTACAGTTTAGAAATAAACACATAAATAATGTGAGTGTTACTGAGATTTTCAGGTAGGTTGATAATGGAAGCTTTTGTTTTTAAAACTAAAGACATGGGATAATGGGTAAATTTATATATATAGATTTACAAGCCCATATTATAAAGATATTTTAAAGAATACCAAAGAATATTTGTGAATATTTAGTATTCCTAGTCATGGCTTAGAAGCTTATAAAAAAATCAAGATTAATAGATAGCCAAATGAGAAAAAAAAATCAATATGCCATGATTTATTCACTTAAAGTCTGTGTAAGTGGAAAGCACAATGAACATTGGAGGATCTCAGTTATAAAGTGTCAGGCATGACATGATGCACATCTTTAATTCTATTTAAGTTATTCTAGCTAAATTCAGTAGACCTTCTTATTATGCATAGGAAAAATAGTGCAGTTTAAAATTCATTGATTAACAGAATATTAAGATATTTTAACTACAGAAGAATGTACTGGGGAACCTTTATCATATATTGGTCTCATACACATATAGGTACACATGTGGAGAAAAAAATAATATAGAATAAGATGATCAAAGTACTATAGAATAGTACTTACCAAATCTGAACATCACCTTAACAAAATCTGCTCAATCCGATTTTTTTTTTTTCTGGAGCAATAATAAACAGAAAGAAAAAGTATTTGATGGGCCCATGAATATTAAGGAACATGCTTCCCAAACTGAAAATTACTAAGTGGGGGAATTTCTAATTTCATAATATCTCCTACACACATAGTAACTCTTCTCAAACCCAAGAAGTACCTCAAGAAAGACAAACCTGAAAAATAAAGACCTTAATCTTCAAAGTAACAGTTTTTCAGTAACAGCAACCTAGAGGTGTAGAATAAGGGAGAGGCTGGGCATGTGCATTGTGGTTTGGGTTAATTTTTTTAATATTGAATTTCTTTTCCCAAGCAAAAAGTGATAAGACAAGAGGCAATGGCCTCAAGTTGCACCATGGGAGGTTTTGATTAGACATTAACAAAAATTTCTTCACTGAAAGGGTTGTTGAGCATGGGAAAATGCTGCCCAGGGAAATGGTAGAGTTACCATTTGTGTCTGTGGAGACACAATAAAGAGGCTCTTACACCTGCCAGGTTCAGCAGAAAGGAAAGAAAAGACCTTTATTGTTTACATTATCTCATTCTTATACACGTCCCAACTCCACAAGGGATTGGAGAGCATGTCACTTCCTTCTCAATCCCACTGGAGAAGAAAGGTGCTCATCAAAGCTCTCTTATCACAAAAGGAATGAAAACCAGAAAATACCGTTAAGTAAACACTGGCTATTATTTACATGAAACTGTGTGAGAAAGAATCTGACTCCAAGGTTAAAAACAGAAGGCTTACAAAAACCAGGGCAACATCCATTCCTGCAGGTATTTAAAAGATGTGGAGATGTAGAGATTAGAAACATGGCTTTAGTGGTGGGCTTGGCAGTGCTGAGTTAAAATGGTTGGACTCGATGATCTTACAGGTCTTTTCCAACTTAAATGCTTCTATGGTGTTTTGGTTTGGGTGGGTTTTTTGTATTGGGGTTTTTTTGGTTATTTTTTTCTTTTAAATCTTATTTAAAATGGATTTAATATAATTTCCAAAAGACAAGTGGCGATGTGCACTAACTAAAATAAAGGAATCTCTTTTTAAACATTGGAAAACACTTTTTTACTCAGAGGGTGGTCAAACGCTGGAAGCGGTTGCCTGGGGCGGCTATTGATTCTCCATCCTTGGAGATGCTAAAAACCTGACTGGGCACAGCCCTGAGCGATCTGGTGCTGACCTAGGGTGGTCAAACGCTGGAAGCGGTTGCCTGGGGCGGCTATTGATTCTCCATCCTTGGAGATGCTAAAAACCTGACTGGGCACAGCCCTGAGCGATCTGGTGCTGACCTTGCTCTGAGCAGGGGTTTGGACCAGGAGTTTTCTCCTGCCTTCCTGCCTCTGCTGGTCTGTGTGTGTCTGTGTGATCTTTCTAACATGAAAATCTGACTTGTTTCTCCTTGCTTCACTGGGCAGCCTTTCACTATAGCACAGTAAATCAGACACACTACAGAGAAAAAGAATTACCTTAAGGGTCACATTTGTCAAAACCTGAAAACTTGAAGTTAAAGCCACAAACCTCAGAAATGTTTCTGAAAAGAAGCACTCATGCCAAAAGGGTGCCTCATATTTCCTCATTATATTCCATTTTGGTTTTGCTGAGGAAGACACTTTTTGAAACAGCATTTCTTCATTGTTGCTTGGTAGTCAGCACAAGTTTGATAACGTGCCAAGACAGTAACTGAACATGGACACCCTCACTGAAAGGTACATACGAGCTGCCTGGGGAACAGCAGCAGAAAACACAATAATGAGGGAAAAAAAAAAAGCCAAGTAAAATCACTGCTAAAATTCTTCCTTCAAAATAAGCTAAAAGCCCAAGTGGTCCTTCAAATTGCAGAGGGGTATTGGATTGAGCCAGCATTCATCTAACTACTTGGCATTTATAATGTAAATCCAAAGAACATGTTTCTCAAACTTCAGGCCAAAAGCTGTATGCAAAGTTTCTGTTTAATGTTAAACATATTAATCCTCCAAATACAACTAATACAACAATAACTAACAGAACTAAAACAACATAAACATGTCTCTTAACAGGAGCCAACAGTTTGCCCATTCTTAAACAATACATAAACCATTCTCATAAAAATGTCTGCTTCAAGCACATTCTACAAAGGAGATGTACAATATTTGTTTCTAATGTGATGTACACATTAAAGGATTTCTCTGGAAAAAAAAGAAAATGCAGTGGCTTAAAGATAGTACTGTAATAAAGACAGGGCAAGAAATCATATCACATAATTATGGAATCAACATATCCTGACTGATTTAAAAACAAGAGATCTTTGCAACAAAAAGTGCAATGCATCCCTTTCCCTCAGTTCTCACTAGAAAAATGCAGCAGTTAGCCTTAGGGTTCAGAAGTTATTAGGTGAGATTGAAAAAAGCCCAAGAAGTTGGCCAGATGCAGCAGCCATTGCAACTGCACAGCAACTGTTGGTAAAAATACAGTAGTCTCTATGAAATGTACATGTAGGTAACAAATAAGTGAAATCAGAACAATATGTAAGCTAAAGTCAGCAACAGAAAGAGCAGGATTTAGGTCAGGGCCTCTTGAATAAAACACACTGACTAGTCTATGTCTCTGTAGCTTAAAAAGAGAGGATTTTAACCCTGATTGAAAGAATCTCAAAACAAACAACTGTATTTGCCTTCCTGGCAGGTTTGTCTTTTTTCTTGAGAAAAAGGTGACACATTCAAAAAACACTTGTTTCAGAGAAAGGACTTTTCCAGTAAAAATGTTCTGTGCCTCAAAAAGTGGTCACAGTCTCTGTCAGGAGTTGTCTTTAATACAAGTGTAACAGTTCACTCCATTTCTTGGAAGTGCATAATGAAATCAGAATATCAGCTTCAACTACACAAAACCTCACAATTTTAATTGTAGGAGCTGATGAAGAGATTGTGGAAATGTGACCCAAGGATGTCTGTTTGACATCTCAAGAAGATGAACTAGTGGCTCAAAGAACTATGAATCGTCCCATCCACAGTCTGCTGTCCTGCTGAGGACAGATGTTGTCAGGGCATGCAGAAAGGGCTACAAGGACTTCCTGCTGCCAGACAGGTACATCTAGGCACTGTCTAAATTCAGATTTAACAACTTGCAGAATCTCTTTTGGAAATAGTCACTTTGTCTACAAGCTCTTTATAAAAGGTAGATAGTTCTTGAGACACTCCAAATTGGCTGGAATATGAATTTATGGAGTCATTTTTTCACTCAGTGAAGTTTACTTTAAGCCATGTTTTTTATTTCCTCTTCCTTCCATCACATCCTTGAAAAACTTGAACCCGCATTTTGAAATGAAAGCGTCCACACTTCAGTACTCAAGTCTTAGTAATCCAAGACTTAAAAATATTATCAACTTGGGGTGATCCTTAAACCAGAAATATTACCTGCATCAGCTACTTCTTTAAGAAAATTTTGTTTAGAAGGAGAGGGGTAAACATAGAATTAGCCATTTTGATAAATGCCTTCTCTACTTCCTTTATTTTCCTTTTTTTTCTGCTTCTGGAATTTACATATAAAGCAATTTAAAAAGTTAGAGTGCATAACTTAAAAAGTACGTAGACAATCTCATTCAAAACCATCTTAATACATAACTATTTGTATAGATATATTTTATCTTTCATCAAAACCTTTTAAAAATACTACCATATTTGTAAGCAACCCGAACCTAGAATTATTGTTGCATGAATTTTTAATTTTTCATAGTTTAAAGATAGGATAATATTAAGTCAGTGATGTGCTTGTTCCTGTTATATTCCCTGCTGAAAACCCATTTAAACAAATTTTAAGAAGTCATAAATTACACAAACAATGCTAAAAATGCCCAAGGACAGGAAGATATTCAACATTTGATAAAAATGAAAATATTTTAGGAAAATATTCCTTCAGCACAAGGTATTACTCTGAATGGTCAAAATCTGAAGAAATACAAAATTTGGTGGAATAAATGTCTCTTCAAATAAGGCTCAGACATCATTATTACAGAAATGTGACTGTTGAGGATATCAGAGCTGTTGTGTGCAGAATGTGTTTGTGTTTATGGGTGCAAACATCACAGTCAATTGCAAAGACGACAGATTTTTATGCGCACAACTTCAGTAATTAGGAATCCCCCCAATCAACTTCAAGCAAACAGCTTAGCATTGCACAAAGTATGTTTAATTTTTCAAGAACTTTTCTAGCTGCCTTAGTATATAGGTCAATACATTAAAAGGATAGGCATATTAAATTACATTAAAGGAAGGATAATCTGTTCACAGAAATGATTCAATTAGCTTACAGGTAACTATTATTATTCAGCATAAAGCTGTTCATTTTCATCCGCTCCCAGGCTAAATTTGGGATGGGTTAATTGAGCTATGAAATTTGGTATTTTCTTTATATCGCTGAAAAACTGACATAAAATCATAGAATTATTTAAGATGGAGGTGACCTCTACAAGTTATATTACCCAACCTCCAGCTCACAGCAAGATTTAGCTTCAAACTTAGATTAGGTACCTTGGTCAAACAAAAAAAAAAATCATTTAGAAACTTACATTAGAAGCTAAAATGATTAAGATGAAATTCTAAAGACTTAAAAACATTCCTTCATTACAGCAATTGATTTAGAACTTGCTGAAAGTATTTGATCATGAGCCAGAAAATTATTCAATTTAGTTGTAAATTTATGGCATAAAAAGAAGTAATTTAGAAAAGATATTAAACTACATAAAAAGATAATTTTCTAATTTATTTTAAATCCTTTAAAAGCAAAACAATTATTTGTAATGACATTTAGGCAGGTAATTTGAATGAATTCTTCCCCAACCTTCTAGCCAATACTGAAGAGGGCATAACTGTAGTACTGTGTCAAATTTTGGGCCCCTAATTCAAGAGGTGGAATCTGGAAGAGTCCAGAAAATGGCTAGGATCTTAGAGAAAATGTCTCATGAAAAAGTTATGGAAGAAAATAGCTTGTTTTTTCTGGTAAATAGAAGCCAAAGTACCAAGCTATTAACTGCCTACAACTTATTTAAACAGAGTTAAAAAGATGTCAGAGCCAAACTCTTCTCAGTATGAATGTTGTTGGACAACTCAAGGCCATGATCCAGTGGAATGTTTGTGACAGTCTCACTGTAAAGAGGAGACTGGAAGAGGTGAGCTCAAAGGTGAGCTCAAATCAAGACTCTATATTCTTTTGGTTCTAAAAGGAAACATGAACATTAGGGGACAGGAAAGTAAATTAAATTACTTGTTCCCTGTCATAGCAAGGAATGGGCACAAATAATCCAGTTAATAATCTGAAGAGACAATAGCTCAGAGAAAACCTCTCAGGAGAAATAGAAACAAGAAAAAACTGATTTAATAGGCTAATCGAATTGGAATTATCTCTGACAGAATAGGAAAAGTCTATCACATCCAAATACACAAAAAGTAAGCCACAACTGTTGTGTACAGACATTTTATCGCTAAGGAAAAAAGTGGTTTTATTTAATGCTGACAGTCTTTTTCCTCCTTCTGTAACAGAAAGTTAATGTTTGTAAAGTACCATAAATAGAGGTAGTGTCTATATAAAAAAGATCACCAAAAGCAAGCCTGCAAGCCTAACATCATATAATTAAAACAACAGATGGATCCCTACTCATCAGAGAACCTTCACCGACTGACCTCAGGCAGCTCAGTCCTACCCAAGAAGAACGAGGAGAGCATTTGAAGGATACTTTTCCTATAACGCTATTGTGAATAAGAGGCCACATCTTTAGCTGAGGCAAACAAGTATTTTTACATTAATGAGAACCCTCCTTGGCAATTACATAACAAGTATTTAAAATGCAAACAAGAAGATGAATTTCTAATTATATTGTTTCCCTGTTGTCATAAAACTAAGCAGTTCAAGTGCAAACCACATGATACAGCTTTTGATCTTTGGATAAATGTCACAAACATTTCTTACACATAAAGTTCTCCATTACAGCAAAGAAAGGTTTTATTTTATATGTGAAGTTTTTCTTCCATGTATGTTATGGTCTGTCAAGACCTATGGAATCAAAAAGAAAACACCAAATTTTAGAGTATGATCTGACACTGAAACTTCATGTTGGAAAATTCAACTCTTACATTTAAGTATCCATTCCTGTAATATTCAACGCCTAATAATTAAATTATTTGGCAGTTATTTTAAAATTACTTTAATCTTCCTAAGGAAGTAGCTCTTCATTATTCCTCATGTTTTTTTGGAATATGAGATTCTAGATGTCTGAAAATTATATTCAAGATAACTGTGTGTGTTTGGGTATGAAATGTATGCTTTTTTATACCAAATCACATTTGAATGTTTATTTAGAAATTCAGTAGGTTTAAAATACAGGATACAGAGAAGTTTTAAAAATTCATTAGATCTACTAGAAGATACACCTTACTTGACTTTGGGAAGCAATGTAGATGCCTAATCAATTGCTTCATCAACTTTTTTAGCTATTCAAGCATTACTACCATCTTTAAAATCAGCAATTAACTGTGATACTACTTCATTTAGGAAAACAGAACAGCTACCTGGGAAACAGAAACCAAGAAACATAAATGCAAATGATTGCAACATTTTGCCACTGTTTAACTGAACCTTCAACAGGTATTTCACTGAAAGTACTCATCATGAATTTTGTTTAGTTGTCAAAACTAAGTATAATTTGGAAGAATTCTTCCCTATATCTTAAGGAAGATTTCTGCTGATCTGCCTTTGATCCATGCACCTAAGATACCACTAGAACAACTGAGAACTGAGAAATGGTTAAAGAGCTGCTATAATATCACAGATTCACAGAATGGCCTGTGCTGGAAGGTGCCATAAAGATCACCTAGTTCCAATTCCCCTGCCATAGGCAGGGACATCTTCCACCAGACCAGGTTGCTCTGAGCCCCATCCAACCTGGCCTCGATGTATGTTCTGGACCTGTCATCCTGATTCTGGTCCTAAGATTAGGTGATTCCTCCTGGGTTTTAATTTTAACAGCATCAATTATATTACGTGGGAATACCCATATCACTTTAGATATTGAATTGCACACAGATAACTGCCTATCAGAGAAAAGCCAATCACCTGTGGAGGGAAAAATGGCTGACTTGGCCCCACTTGTGAGGATGTTACTTGCAATTATTAAAATATAGTTTTCAGTGTTCCCAACACCTTCCATCAAAGGATCCAGAAGCTGTGCTAGAAATTACATAAACCATGGACATCACAGAATCACAGAATCACCAGGTTGGAAGAGACCTCTAAGATCACCGAGTCCAACCCATGCCCTAACACCTCAACTAAACCATGGCACTGAGTGCCACATCCAAATTTTTTTTAAACACATCCAGGGATGGTGATTCCACCACCTCCCCAGGCAGACAATTCCAGTACTTCACCACTCTTTCAGTGAAAAACTTTTTCCTAATATACAACCTCTATTTCCCCTGGCGCAGCTTAAGACTCTGTCCTCTCATTCTGTCAACCGAATGAGACATGATAGGCCTTGAAGAAGATGTATAATCAAGACAGTTTCAAACTTCTCAAAAACTACATTTTCAGTTTAGTTTTGGTTAAAAAGAGCAGCCCAATAGAAAACCTTTTAGTTTTTGTTTCAAGTATCTTCACTGAAGCAAATTACTCGAGAAGAGATAAATGTTTTATATGACTTTTGTGGAAAGGACCAGAAACTTCAAAATCGAAATATTAAAAATAGGCAAAGAATTGAAAATATTATCACCAGGTATTGGATGTAATATGGATCATGAAGAAAAAACTTAAAAATCTAGTAATCCACCTGAAATGAACAACTGCTTATTGAGGTATTATAAAAAAACTTAAAATACTGCTGTTTAATACAGTTAAAGTATTCTCTTTGACTTGTGGAAAAATGTCAGAACAGCGTCATGAGACCTGTCTGGATTATAAAAAAAAAATATCTCTGGCATAAATATTCTTTCTGTTTTAAAAAATTAGAAGTTCAAGGCTTATAAATAAGTGACACTGCCAGAGATCATAGGAAATCAGACTGGCTTTTCAAGCTCTTCCTTTTAACCCTTAAGCTCTTTGATCTTTGAATGCTATTGTATGGGTACTAGCAAGTTCCCATCTTTATTATCTTGATTTAGGAAACTAATTTTCTCTCAAAGGATTCCTTTGAAAAGCCTTCTAATTGAGAACCAACAGGGTTGCAATTAATATGAAATTAGCCAGACAAATGTATAAGCAATCTAATGTACCAGACAATCATAAGTTTTTAAAAATCAATCCTTTCATGACACTAAATACATATTTATTAAGGCTGCCATAATCCCTCTGATTAAATCTTTTACAGGTCAAGTTACAGCTAGCTTAAAGATTATTAGTACTTACTGGACTAATGTAAGCACTAATCAACCCTAAATTTCAGACTAAAACCCATAAAACAGGTCAGGTCAGAAGTCTGGCTAAACAGTATTGCAGCAGTGAAAAAAAAATTCAAGGAAACCACACAGGTTTGCACTATTTTGTTGATTCTTTTCTGCTGGCACTATGGCACCCAAAGGTCTGTTTGAAGTATTCAGTTCTAACATCTCCTGTAACATCACAGAATCATGGAAT
>VYXC01012891.1:0-13101 GCA_013397175.1 Platysteira castanea | reverse complement strand
GTGTTTCACCACATTGCTTTGAGTAAAAAAGCCAGAAAACACTCTTTTTTCTTTAAAGCACCCACACTCCATGAATAGATGTGGCCCAAACCTGACTCTTTCGTGATCTGCAGTCTGGATCTTTAATTCTTCCTGTGTTTAAATCAAAACTAAGCACTAGGAAAGAAGGAGATTTTGGTGTTTTGACACCCTGCTGTCCCCGGAAAGCTTGGCTGGTTCCAGACCTCGTGGTCTTATTTGCGGATGCCAGCAGGAAACACAAAAATAAAAGTTTCCAGGGGCATGGGGGACAGGTAGAAGCCCAGGAGACAGAAGGGATTTCAGGGGAACACGCAGAAAACCCAATTTCTTGCCCTGGGCAGCTTCTGGGACATCACTTGAATGACATCGCGAGACAAAACAGAGGCACTTTGTTCTAGTTCTGTGACTCGTGAAGGTAATGCAGAAATTCCCCCATGGAAAAATCAACAGAGGGAGGGGAAACATCTGCATTTCTCCCTGTCCCAGGGCTTGCTGCTGTCTGAACAAGGCTGCAAAGGGGCCTTTGCTCTCTTGCACTCTTGGAGTGCAGGCAATGGGAAGCAGGGCTATGCCGAGTTCTGACGTTTTGACCAGTCCCCAAAACTTCCAGGGCTTCTCTGAATATTTTCTCAGCGATGCATGCTGAGATCTTCCCTGACTCTGACACGTGCAGCTTCACTGAGGTTGGAGGAGGGGGAAGAGGCATTGGAGGAGATCCCAGAGAGTCTGAGGGCAACCAGCTGCCGCCCTGACCACTGATACAGCTCCATGGGCTGTTTTCCTAATAGGAACACAGACCTGGGCTAGCCTCCCACTGGAAACCTCATCCCCCTGGTATTCCTTCCCTCCCTCAGGGAGTACCAGTTCCCAACGCAGCTCCGCACCCTTCCTCTCAGGGCTGGAGACATTTGCCTGTCCTAATGTAAACTCCTTTTGTTTCCAGACCACCCACTTCAGCCTTTTCCACTCCCTTTGGAAAAGGAGGGGATGGGATGTCTTAAAACCCCAATCTGTCTCCATCCCACATGAATGCGGTGTTCTCATTTCCATCAGTGTCATCTATTTACATGAGAAATGCTCGGGGAGGAAATTGAGGTTACTGAGAGGAAGAAAGTGCCTCACATCAGCCCCGAATCCCTGCGGGATGCGCTACCTGTGCCCTACCCTAGAACTTGCCCCACATTTCAAGTAGGACAGACTGCAGTTAAAGCCCCCAGCAACCAGAAAGTGCCACTGAGCCTTTCCTGCCAGCCTGAGGTGGGAAGGGGCTGCGCTGCAATGTTAATTTGTTTAGTCAAGGTCACTCTGGAATGGCTGAGCAGGGAGCTGGGCTGGGTGTCTGAGGTCTTTCCCCTGAACCATCCTCACTCCACCTCCGAGCTGGTGTTAATAGTGTATGAGACATGGGCTCAGAGCCCTGCAGTCTCCATTAATGCCTCTGCCAATATTCCCACTAATAAATCAATAAATCATTTCTACTGGGCAACAGCCACCATTCCAGGGCTGTCAGCAATCAGGCACAGAGGCAAAACACTGTTGTGTTTTCAGCCACAGGCGTAGAGCTACACGGTATTAAGTATTCGTGTGTCCTGCCAAGCTGATGGCACAGCCTAAAGGGTGTTAGAATAAGTGTTAAAAAGCTTTGGAAATTGGCTTGAATCAGCTTGTACCCACTGTTGCCAGGCTCCAAACAAGAGCAGCGGCATCTTTTCATGATCCTTATCTCTGGAATATCTCTGGGTGCTCAGTACGCTCCCCAAGCCGTGGGCAGGATTGTGCTCAGCCCTGTGCACCAAGAGGAGCTCGATTTAAAAGCTCCTGGCTGGCCAAGGAAAAAGGTGAAATCCCCAAGGCAAATCTCAAGGAAAATCAATGCTTGTTCTCGAGAGACACCTGCTGGCAATGCCCATGGAGCCCGAGCTGGAAAGCTCAGAGACTGCGAGAAAGACTCGGAGTTGTAATTCACAGATCCAAAGAAAAACAACCAATGCTTGTTTTCTTGTTTCTTACAGAACAAAGGAAAAAATACTCCAACTCCAACGTCATTATGCATGAGACTTCCCAGTACCACGTCCAGGTGAGCACACACACGCAATGGAGTTACGGGGCTGAGAGGCCAAGGTCGGTGATAGGTGCCGGTAGTGCAGTATGTTCCGTGTATCCTGGATCTTCAGGAGGCCAAGGGGGAGTTGGGGACCTCCCTACTATTAAAGTCCCAAGTCACCGAGTAAAGGAGAATGGGGGGAAAAAAGATTTAAAAAAATAAGGGGATTTCTGTACAAGGAAAGAGGAAATGGAGAAGCTGTTTTCCTCTCCCTTCTCTGCCTCTAAAGGAGAGCAGGAAGTGTTGTACCTCCTGTCACCCTGTGCTTCAAACCCTTCTGATCAGCACAGACAGGTTAAAAGCAGAGTTCCCATGGTGGTTACCAGAACTCAGCATTCCAAACAGCAGAGACCACACAGACTATCAGCTTTCAGCTCTCCCCGCTGCTGCGTCCTCTCAGGTAACACAAACCTCCTCACACAAGACAGGCAATAAGCCAAATCCATCTCCCACTGCCACAGACATCCACCCCAAAAAGAGGAGCCAGTCTGGCCATCCTGAGCTTGGCGATTCCTGTAGCACAATCCGCTGGTGCAGGACTCCGTGGAGGAGGTGGGGCCATTCATCACTCAAAACTGAGTGAGGCGAGACAGGAAAACACTTCCTGAGGTTCATATTTAGGAGATGGGTCCCTTTAAAAGCCTAAATTTAGACTTGCAAAATGCCTGTTTGGAAAGAGATCCTGGTTTCCACCAGAGAAACCAACTCAGTGCCTCAGAAGTCACTCATGGATGCAGAGAAGGAACTTTAAACGGTGACATGTAAATGAATTCTTCATTAATTATGCCATAAGGCACCCGTTCGTGAGTCTCTCCCCTGAACTTTGACCAAGGCAAACAGGATTGCAGTGGTAGGCAGTGAGATAGAATGTGGTTTCCTCACGGGAGGCATTTTACACCCTTTGAAGTAATCTGATCAAAGTTTAATAGTGGATGGACTCATTGTCCATTCTAGTAAAAGCTGCTGTATTTGAATATCCATGTGGATGAAAAAGGGTTTTAAGGGCTAAAACAAAGACAGCAGCAAGCTTCTCCCTCTCAATCCACCCGTATCTATGGAAAATGGAAAGTAGAAAAATATTTTAATGATTGAGTCAGACAAGTAGCTTCCTCTCCATGAAAACTAACTGAACAGTAAACAGCAAAGGAATTTATGAAGCTTGTAAAGGTGGTGGGTAAAATAATAGAAGAGATAAAAATGCCTGTCATCTTGAGTAAACCCATTCTCCTCACTGCTCTGAAAGCAGAGGGCTTGTCACCTCTGCACAGGTAAGACTGACTTGGCAAGTACCTTCCCATGCACTATTTTACAATTACAGTAACATACACCCAGCATGTTTTTCATTCGTGATTGCATTGCTAATCTCAGCTTTCGGCTCACACACCTGCCAGGAGTTTTATTTAGACAGTGCCTCACCCCATACCTTTGCTTGATGAACACAGGAATGGGCCTTGCACTCTAAAGTGTTTGCTCTCTTCTCTGCTCCTTCCTCCCGTCTTTGGGAATCATCTAACAGCAAATCGATTACCACAAATCCTATCCGCCTCTAATGCCCAAGAGTACGTTTAAAGACTTTCTGCCAGCCAGGTCTACCAGAGCTTTAAATCCAAGCCTTTCCCTGCATCCACCTTGTGTGGGGCCAGCTGCAGCAACAGTTCTTGCTTGTGCTTCCTCACAACCATCCATGGCTCTGTGCTCCAAGTGCACGCATCCCTCTTGGGCCCATCTGGTCTGTGTTAGACCCCAACATCCACAGCTTCTCCAAGGTTCCAGTTCCCACAGCAGGACATGCTGGAGCAGCATCGGCTTTTGCTGCCTCCTAATCTGCTTCCCGCTTGGCATTTACCTGGGCTTTTATAGGGAGAAAGGAATTCTTTTCCAACAACTCTCTCCATGGCCCAGTGACGCACATGTCAACTGTGGACACAACCCACTGGGTTACTGAATCAACTCATGAGTGCATCAGCACCAGGAAGAAGCTACTTGATCCCTAAAAAGGTTATGTCTGATCACTGGGAGAAGGCAGGAAGATATGAGATCAAAAGGAGAAAAGCCAGGCAAAACTCATCCCCTTAGTACAAATTTCCTATCAAGTTAGGACTTGCTTTAAAACACCCCCTCCCGTTTTTCCAGCTCTTGCTTTGAAACCAGACTACAGGATGTGTGCATCAGAGAGAAGCAGGCATTTCACTGCTGCCCTCCCCACAAACTCTGAATGTCCAGCAGGACTATTTTTGGGGTGGTCACACTGCTGTCCCTGGCCCCCCAGGACAGCTCTACCTGCAGCACCTGGGTGTCCCTGCTCCAGAGGTTAATCTGCTCCTGGGTCTCCAGCTTAGCTACTGCTGCTGAAGTGCCTGTTCTGTACCCTACTGAGCAAGAAAACCAGGATGAGAGGGTCATGCTGGTGGATGAGCCTTCGATATTCCAGGGACAAGAGAAAAAGCTGGGATCTTGCCCAATTAAGCCTCCAAGGGCTGCAGGCCCTTGGACTGCACAGATGCCTTCGTCAGGCCTGTAACTTATCCATCCAAAAATTTCCTGGTTTTCTCTCCTGGAGAAAGTTGGTAAAGACAGGGAAAAGCTTCAGCTGCTTTTTGCCAGTCAGGCACGTTCCCCTTCCCTTCTCACCAGGAACACAGCTGGGCAACAAAAGGAACAAAATTAAACAGGACCATTTTCTTTTCCCTCCTAATTTTTTTTTCCTTCCCTGTTGTCATCTGAACATGTGGCCTGGCTGTGCTGTCACTGGCACAGGGACAAGAGCTGGGCAAACAGCCCGGCTGCTCAGAGTCGCAGCTTTTCCTGCCTTGTAGTTCCCTCTGCTGGCAGACACAACAGGTTCTTCCATCCCCAGGAGAGCAGCACTTACCTGGATTTTTGTAATGGCCTTCACCCACTGCTGGCGGGCACACAACATTTGGATGTGACACACCTCTTCATTCCACAGCTGCCTCCCTGCCCAGCATTTCCTTCCCATGGAGGCCGAGGAGCAGACCAAAGCTGCAAGTGCTGCCCCATTACACAAACTTTGGTCATGCAGGTGCCAAGTGCAAGGCCTGAATCACCACATGTTTCAGTATGCAGTTGGAGCAGGGATGGGAAAGCAGCTTGGATGGTTACGCTGTAGCTGAGCTGCTCCTGGCACACACGGGACAGCGAAGGAGGGGAGGACTGCATGGAAGCCTGGCTGATGGGAGAAGAGCACGGGCTGGGTTTATAGGACAGGTGAAGGGAGGTAGGAAAACCAGGATAGCAAAGCCACAGGGCAGGACAGAGGCAAGCAGCAAAAAATCCATTCCTACAGTCAGCACCACCCATTTTCACTGCCATGAGGGCTGATTTGGGTATTTTTGTGGGGAAGGTAACCCCAGTCCTAAGGGGGACTTAAAGGGCTGGTGTAGAGTGAGCTGCCAGGTTTGGAGCTCCTGCAGGCTTTGCAGCAGAAAAGCTCCCCAGAGTAGCTGTTCCCAGAGCATGGGACCCCACACATCACATGGATCCCACTTGGCACAGAGCACCAACACTTGCCCATGGCTTGTGTGAGCACTTTGCCTGACACAAATCCCACACAAGCAGGTTTGCTACACAAGACAAGCAAAACACAAGTGCCTTTATAGCTTGGCAAGCAAAGCTTAACTGCTGTATTTTGACTTCCAAGCCAGGTTCAGAGGGGCCCAGGGAGTAACTTGTGTGTGTGATGCATTTGCCCTGCTAGACAGGGATCAGAGCTTCTAGAATTGATGAGAGGAATATGCAAATGGTGAAACTGGTTATGAAAACCCATTATGAAACCCAAATTTTTCACTGCCATGGCCAGGCTGGTACCAACAACCAGAATTGTTTTGTGCAGCAACTCCTTCACACCCAAGCTCTGAGGAACTACAAACAGGAATTGCAGCTTCTAGAGATGCTTTCACCACTGATTTACACACCCCAACAAACATTTTCCACCTGCTTTTGTCTCCTTTCTCTCCCCATCTTCAGCACTTGGCCACCTTCATCATGGACAAGAGCGAGTCCATCACGACAGTGGATGACGCAATCCGGAAACTCATCCTGCTCAACTCCAAAGAGAAGATCTGGACACAAGAGATGCTGCTGCAAGTGAACGACAAGTCCATCCGGCTGCTGGACTGTGAGACACAGGTACCTGGAGCCCTGTGGGACTGACCCCAGACTGAAGTGTGGCGTGCAGTGAGTACCCTTCCCATTCTGCCTGGGAGAGGGCGAGTTCTAAGGAACACAAACAAGGGTGAATCACTACCAAAATCCTCTCCTGGATTAGAGTCAGCCCTGCAGTGTGGGAGCAGGATGGCTTTAGCAATGACAAACTAAGGAATATGAGGCCAGGGATCCCAGGAGTTCCTGCACAGGACCATTCCCCCTCATTTTACCAGTTCCCCATTGCCTGACACCTTCCCCCCTCTCTTGCAGGAGGAGCTGGAGGACTTCCCCCTGCCAACAGTGCAGCACTGCCAGACAGTGCTCAATCAGATGCGCTATTCCTCCATCCTCCTGCTCGTGTGTCAGGATTCTGAGCAGCACAAACCTGACATCCACTTCTTCAACTGTGATGAGGTGGAGGTGAGCAGAGCCCTCCTGCTTGGTGTGGAACAGAACAAAAAACACTTCTTGCTGTCTGCCCTTTCCCCCTTCCTCCAGTCCTTTGTAAAGCCAAGCCCTTAAAAACATTCCTGTTTTATCCTTGAGGCGGAGATGGTTCACGAGGACATAGAAAGTGCCCTGGCAGACCACAAGCACGGGAAGAAGATACGGCCACAGACACTCAAGTAAGTGCTGCGGGGTACAGCTGGGAGTAACAATAAACCCCTGTTTCCAGTGGTTTAGTCACACGCCAGTCTCTTGGAAACGGGATCCACAGCCACTGATGGGGTTAATCTGTGCCATTCTCCTTGCAGGGCAAATCAGGAAAAGATCAAGCAGAGACAATCCATCCTCCCCCCACCTCAAGGACCAGCTCCCATCCCGATCCAGCACGACATGAGAGGCTCAGCGATGAACAGGAACAGGGTGGCACCTCCTTCCCAGCATGATCCAGGTACCGGGAGCACTCGTGAAGTCTGTTCTGGGGATGGGAGACTAATTAACCCAGACAGCCAACCTTGGTTGGTCTGTGATGAAAATAAGTGTTGTACCCACTGGGCATCTTCTGCTCAACAAATAAAAGCTCCCAGAAACTCCTCATAACAACACCTGTATTTGGGAGATACAGAAATTCCCAAAAAACCAAAAGCCCCTCACAAGCCATCACATGAAATTTGAGCAAGGCATTAATGATCTTAGAAGGTACAGACAAGACATCTGGTCAGAAAGACAAACTCCTGGCTCTGCTGACTTCACAGGAGCCAAGATTTCATCCTCTAAAATCAACTGGTTTTCAGGAGTTCTTGTGAAGTCAAGTGTGGAAATGCAGGTCTGAACTCATCCCTCTTACATGCTCATCTATAAAGACTGATTCCAAAACCATCCTGACTGCAGCCTGTTTGAGTTGGCTTGGAAAAACTTGGTATTTTCCTTTGGAGAAAGAAGTAACAGAAGTAAGTTCCAAGGAACAGAAACAAGCTCTTTCTCTGACAAAAGATCAAACTGATGAACAAACTGTAAGCAGTTTTTACCCCTGCCTATCATACCACCTTCTCTTAGCATTCATTTCTAATTTCGAGGAAAACATGTAATAGGATACTGTAACACATCCAAAACATTCCTTTCCTGGGATGGCATCTAAAGCCAAGCAACTGCTCTGGCTGCTGAATGGAGAACTTATTTCAGGCCCAGTTCTGCATCATAAAAGGAATATCTCTATTTCTGAGCTGGACCATGAACAAACATCTCTATTCTGATGAAAAGCATCCACTCTTACCTCTGCCCTTCCAACGGTGCTCACATCAGCAGAGCTGGGAATTCCCCCAGGCAGGACTTCCGGCTCTGACTGCAGAGAGCCTGGCAGGAGAGCAGATGACCGGAGAAAGCCTTGAGTGATTCCTGCTTGCTGAGATCTCTTCTCCATGAAATGCCTTCCCGCTTTTCCTACAAAACCTGTCCCGATGGGGCACCTCATCCCCACGCTTACAAGGACTTGTCATGATCCTTTGCCAAAACTGCCTCCCCAGTTCTCCCACTTGGCAGATCCTGCTGTGCCAGCCCTTTCCCAGCCCTTGCCATGAGCTGACACCGTTTGCTTTGCACGAGGGGCCACCCCTGCGATTGCTCCTGCTGGAATATCTCCCCTGCACTGGGTGTGTGGCTTCTGGAAACCAGGAGGTGCCTTGGGGTTGGGTTTTTTGCAGGACGATTGGGATTTAGCACCTATTACAAACACTATTCCTGAGGTGCTCTCACAACCCAGAAAATACACCCAAGCTGGGAGTTACCATCCCATGGATCCCTGCCTTTCATGGAGCCTACTTCCAACCTCTGATAGTAAATATACTTTTCTCTCCCTTGTTTGCAGACTATGAACGACGAAGCTCTGGCTCTCACGACCATGAGGAATCTCGAGCCATGTTAGCACAGAAGATTGAAAAGGAAACGGTGGGTGCAAGGACACTGCACAGTCCATAAGCAGGAGCAGAGGCAGGGAGCAAGGGGCTCCTCCATGAGCAGACATTTAATGCATCATCTGGGCATTTTTCCAATTGATACCTGCTGTGCATAAAGATAAGGTGGCCAAAAGCAAATCTCCACCACCGGGTCAGTGACAATGTCCTATGACTTGAGGCAGCTCTGCTGATTCCAGGCTCCTGCCCATCCCACTTGGGTTGTTTTCCAGCCATCCATCAGCAGGGGTCACTTGTGACACTGGTAAGGGCAGCACACAGCCAGGCCCAGCAGCTCTGTGCTTGCAAAGGGATGCATTCAGCTCCGTTTCATGCCTGGAATGCCCATTCCTGTGCATTCTCCTGGGAATGCAGCAGGCCCTGGGATTTGGGCTAGCAGCCGTGCGCAGCCTGGGCTCGCTTTCACCTCAGTCCTTTGCGTTTCTGTCCTCACAGCAAATCCTGAACTGCACCTTGGATGACATCGAAGTGTTTGTCGCCCGGCTCCAAAAGGCTGCAGAGGCATTCCGACAGCTCAACCAAAGGAAGAAAGGGAAGAAGAACAAGAAGAAAGGGCCAGCAGGTGCAGTGCAGCAGCCGGAATGAATGGGGAGCATGGGAGGGCACGGATGAAGGTGGGAGGGACACCTCAGCTCCCAGCCCAGCAAGGCCGGATCGATGCCGTGGCACAGCCATGGATCCAGGCACACCAGTTCGGGAGGTGCTGCTGCTCTCTGGGCACCTCTGGTAGAGCACATGGAGCCTCTGGCACATAGAGGGAGTCTGCCTTTCCCTGAATCTCTGATTTTCCATAGTTCTGGTCTCAACACCCATTTCTGATGTGCCTTCTGCATGGCAGGCAGATGGAACCTTCCCAAAGGTGTCCTAACTAACATGTCCTTCTCTGCCCCTTCTCCTGGCAGAGGGAATGCTGACCCTTCGAGCAAGACCCCCCAGCGAGGCCGAGTTCATCGACTGCTTCCAGAAAACCAAACTGGCTTTTAACCTCTTGGTAAGACACGGAGGAGTTTCCATCCCTTGCTTTTCCCCGTGTATCCCAGCAGTGAGTGTTTACAGTAAATTTGAACAGAAAACACTGCCAAGAGACAAAGGTGTGAATTCCAGGTTCTTCAGAACCCAGGACAAACATTATGTCAGGCTTGTGCAGGTTGTGCTGGGACAAGCTGTTAAACCAAAACTCAAAGCATCAAGTCCAGGATGGGGCAGACCAGCCAGAGGGTTGCAATGCCTGGATCTTTTCTGATCCAGGCCTGGCAAGTCTCTGGTTGACAGTAACTGAAGTCCCCCATTGTCCCAATATTCCTGCCTCCTCTCCCTCTCCCCTGCCAGACCCTCTGGATTAAGGAAGGGATGAAAAGCAGGAGCATAAAGATGTTCTCAGTGCTGTTAGCTCTGCTCAGTAAAACACAAGAGGCCAGGAGGGTAACGAGGCAGCAGGAATTCTTTCACTTGTGACCAAACTTCTCTAGCAAACACATCCTACAAGCTCCTTCCCGGGCAGTTATTAATAAGGAAAACCCAGAGACTGTAAACAACCTTAATGCAGGACACCAAGCTCCAGCCTATTCTTTGAGAAGCAAATATAGCTAATTCGTGCCTGCTCAGGATCAGAAGGAGCAGCTGATCTCCTGGCAAGAGCCCAGGGTGGAGCACGGAGCAGAGCTGGGACTGCGGTGGAGTCCTGCCACATTCCTCACCATGTGGCTGCCGAGTCCCTGGGAAGTGCCTGTTCATTGGGTCACCCTGCTGTCAGCAGTTATTTCCCACTTCCCACTCCACATTCATGTTTCATCTCCAGCATTTCAAATACTTTGCATTTTGGTAGGAGCAGGGAGCCTGTCTCCCGTGGCAACAGTGCCAGGAGTCCAGGACAGGAGAAGGAGCTGAATGGAAGCACAAACTGGAAAGGTTTCTCACCACAGCTCAGCTGATTGCTGTTACCAAAACCCAGTTCTTGCAATAAATTAATTCCAAGGGTTTACTCCTCCATTCTGCCACAGTTCACCTCAAATACCACTGGATTTGGAGTCTTTCAGTGGCCACGGCAGCTCCAGGTGCCACAGGAAAGACCTTGGTGGAGACTTTCCCTTGTCAGCAATTTGCCAAGGGACCCTCAGAACATCTATCCTGTTCTTTTCATTCATGGAACTAGTAGGATTCTCAACCCTGCAAGAGGCAGAAGCAACAATAATCCTGGCCCTTCCTCACTAGGACTTTCAAAGGAAGCCAAGCTTTTCTGTGTCTGTCCAAATTAGCTTCAAAGGCACTGATTTAACAGATAGGGTATTCTGCCCCTCCTGAAATTCAATGGGAATTAGAAATGGACACCAAATAAAAATGAACGATTCCTACTCCCCCATCCCTTACTCTTCTCATCAGTCCGCAACACTCCCCCCATGAGACAGAAATGAGAAGGCCCACTCAGGTTAGGGTTAAACTGTGTTTCCTTTCTCTTTCCAGGCCAAACTAAGGAAGCACATCCAAAACCCCAGCGCTTCGGAGCTGGTGCATTTCCTATTTGGGCCACTGGAGCTGGTCAATCTTATTCCCAGGTCTCACTGGGAACCCCTTTTATTTCTAGTTCACACTTACAAGCAGATAGATTGTGCATAAGGGTTGGAAAACTGCTCACACCTGGCCACAGCTTTCTCAGGAACTTCCAGAAGCAATGCTGGTTGTTCCTGGCCTCTGATCCTGTTTGCAGCATGAAGTAAACACAGGAACCCCAGCAAAATATCAATCTTTCCACCCAGTCCATAAAGCATTACTGTGAACAAAAGGGGCAGCCAGCTGGGCTTCCCACTGGGAATCTGCCTGGTCTCGCCTTCAGGCAAACACGGCTTAGTAATTGCATTGAAAATGCTTGGAAGCAGAAGTCCCAACTTGGAAAAGGAGCCACAAAGGACACAGGAAGAGCAAGATGCTTTCCATTTTTTGAAGGGTCAGCTTGTGACACTTCACTTGTCTGTAACAACAGCTCATCTGTAGAGCAGATCTTGCTTTGACTCCAATCCAAAAAAATCTCATGTTCCCCTGACCTGTCCAGTCTCCTTCAAAGACTGAGATTGATGTTTCTCGCGGTGACTGAGCTGATCCAAGGATCAGCTTTGTGTTTGATTCCTGCTCCTCTGTGTGTCCCTGGTTGGACATTTTGACTGTTTCCTGCAAGTTCTCTCCTCTTTGTGTGCTTCATGTGTGACCCAGATCATCAATAGCTGTGGTGGTCCCGAGCTGGCCTGGTCTGTCCTCAGCCCACTGCTTTCTAAAGACGCCACTGATTTCCTGAGAGGACACCTGACACCCAAAGAGATAAACCTCTGGGATTCCCTGGGGGAGACATGGACCAGATCCAGGTGAGGACAGAGCTGCCATCTCCCCAGGTTCCTCAGGCAGAGGGGATGCTTGGATGCCCTGATGCTCTCGCTTCTCCTTTCAGGGGATGCTCTCAAAGATACATTCCTCGTGCATGTCACCTCATATTCCCACTTTGTGTCCTAGAGCTGAGTGGCCCCGAGACGCGAACATTCCCACCTACATCTCCAAATTCCGCAACGGCTGGGAACCACCCACAGAAATCTGCCGCGGAGCTCCCTGGGAAATAGACATCGGACACTTGCAAGAGGAGGTTAGTCCAGTGTCCCTGGGGATCCTCTCTTCCCTCTCCCTCCTCCTTTTCCAGAGGGATGGAGCTGCGGCGAGGTGTGGTGGTGTGCAACAAGTAGTTGGCTCAAAACTCAGTTGGATCTGGTTGTTCCAGTTAAATGCAGAAAGCAAATGAGCCTGGAAAAGGGTAGCAATAATCAGCCTCTCCCAACCCGAGGCAACAGCTCCCTACAATGTAACTGAGCTGCAGGGACACAGGCTTCCCCGAAGAACACCTTGACCAAAAGCTGCCAGACCATGACTCATCTACCACTATCCCTCTCCTTTTCTCTGACCAGCTTTCCCCTTTCCTGGTAACGCCGACTCCACGTCTGCCTTTCCAGCTCTCCTCAGCCAATGGATATCCTTACCGGAACTCCTCACTCAAGCGTGGCCAGATGGCTGAGCAGACACAGGCTGGGGATGCCTTCAAACAGAACATCACTCTGCATGGAAATAGGTAATGGATCCGCAACCCTGGAGCTTTGGCTCCCAGCCCGGAACCTCATGAACACACAGGGACACATACGGTGACACCAGGATGTTTGGGCATCCTGGAGACAACTCCCTGCCACTATTAATAACCACCAAGAGAAGAAAAAGATCAGCTGAGGGATTACTCCCGTAAGCACTGTCTACTGTTTAACCCCCAGCAGCTCTGCAAGGAAAGGGATCCCAGGTGTCTCCCACCACAGGAGGCAAAAATATCGACTGACTTTATCAGTCCATCCATAGGGCTTGTTTGCCAACATC
>VYXC01012890.1:113009-131775 GCA_013397175.1 Platysteira castanea | reverse complement strand
CTCCTCCTCCTCCTCCTCCTCTTCCCCCTCCCAGGCTGTGGCCGAACTCTCCCCCGCGGGAGCCGGGAGTGCCGGGCGCTGCGGCAGTGGGGGTAAAAATAACAGGATCAATAGGGAATGAAATCCCTCGGGCGCCCCAGGATCGATGTGGCAGCGGGAGGGAGGGGGCAGGGGGCCGAGGGTCCCTCCCCGCTCACGGCCGCGACCCTTCCCGCAGGATTTCGCGGTGGGACTCTCGGTGCTGCTGCGGGGGACGGAGCAGCAGAAGCTGAAGTGGACGTTTGACCTCTACGACGTGAATAAGGATGGCTACGTCACCAAGGAGGTGACACTGGGGGACACTGGGAGACACTGGGGGGCTGGTGGGGTGGGGACACCCAGAAGGGGACCTGGCAGTGCCCTGTGTCCCCCAGGACATGCTGGAGATCATGAAATCCATCTATGCCATGATGGGCCGCTGCACCGAGCCCACCCTGGGGGCCAGCGCGCCGGCCCAGCACGTGGAGCTGTTCTTCCAGGTGAGACTGTCCCCACTGTCACCTCCCGGGGCCACTCTGCGGCCAGGAGTGGCCCCACTGAGCCCTGGCCACTCCCTTGCAGAAGATGGACAGGAACAGGGACGGCGTGGTGACCTTCGAGGAGTTCCTGGCCACGTGCCAGGAGGTGAGGGGCTCTGAGGGGCTTTAAGGGCACCATCCTCCTCCTCGTCCTCCTCCTTCTCATCCTCATCCTCCTTGTTCTGTCCCAAAATGATGTGCTGGGGGCATCAGGAGAGAGGGGGACAAAGGGGTCACCTGGGAGGAATGGAATGGAGACAGGAGTAGGGGCTGGGAGAGGGATCCAGGGGAGACAGGGGATTGTGATGGGAAGTGTGGGATGTGGGGGATGGGGTAGGGACAGGAGACAGGGGCAGGAGGGGGCAGGATGAGGGGAACAGGAGGGAAATGGCAAAAGGGTGACAGGAGAAGGGGAGCTGGGAGGAGTGGGGCGTCAGGAGGGGGACACGGGGTCTCTGATTTCTCCCCTCCAGGACAAGGACATCATGAGCTCCATGCAGATCTTCCACAACGTGTTCTAGACCCCGGGCCCCCCGGAGTTTTTCTACTATTTCAGACAAACAAGAAGTTCAAAGTCAGCTCCCGGAGGCGGGACAGGACAAGGACAAGGCTGACGTTGCCACCAGAGCCCCCCCGGCATGGTGCTGCCACGTGCCAGATGGACCCATTTCGGGGGGCTGAGCCTCCACAAGGACCCCCCACCCTTGGCGGTGCAGGGACATGGCACAGCACGAACCCAACCCCGGGGTCCCCAGGGCAGGGACCCCTGGGACATAGGGACTGCCTGGGACATGAGGACCCTCAGAGATGGGACCCCCCAGGGCAGGGACCCCTGGGGTGTGGGGGTCTCCATGATGCAGCCAGGAAATGGAGCCCCCAAACACCAACCAAAAGCACACAGCCCTTCCTGTCCCCAGCACTCAGGGGACCCCCCATGAGGCCATAGCTCCCCCTCCCCCAGGCGCGTGGAGATGGGTGGATTTTATAAATAAACCAAATAGTGACGAATTAGGGGTGAAATGAAGTCAAGAGGGATGTGAGAGACGCGCAGTGTCCCAGTCCCCATCCTGCTCCCTGTCCCTGCCTCTGCTCGTGTCTCAGTCCCTCTCCCGGTCCTTCTCCCTGCCCTGCTCCCCATCCCTGTCCGCTTCCCTGTCCCTTCTCCCATTCCCCCTCCCGCTCCCATTCCCAGTCCCGTTCCCTGTCCCTCTCCTAGTCCCAGTGCCTCTCCCAGTCCCTGTCCTTGTCCCGCTCCCATTCCCATCTCCCACGCCTCTCCCATTCTCTGTCCCTCTCCCAGTCACGTTCCCAGTCCCCTCTCCCATTCCCAGTCCTGCTCTCATTCCCATCTCCCAGTCCCGTTCCCAGTCCCGTTCCCAGTCCCGTTCCCGTTCCCATCTCCCGGTCTCGGCCCCGCCCCTCAGCCCNTCGGCCCCGCCCCTCAGCCCTCTCCTCTCATTGGCTCCCGTTGGCAGTTTGGCCCCGCCCCCTGCGCGCTCCCATTGGACAGCCCGCAGAGGGCGGGGTCTCGGGCCGGCGACCTTCAGGCGGGCGGCCGGGGCGGCANGGGGGATTCCTTGGGAACGGACTGAGTGGGATCGGACTGAGAAACGGGGGGAGTCCCCCGTGTCTGGGTTTGCGCAGGACCAGGGGAATCCCCAGGACTGGGCTGAGCGGAGTCGGGGTGGGGGGAATGTCCCCGGGGGCCGGAGCAGCGCGGGGTCGGGAGGGCATCCCCTGGCACTGGAGGATTCCGGGGGTCGGGGCTGTGTGGGACCCCCGGGGTCGGGGCCAGGCGCTGCCGGGCCGGGGGGGCCCCGGTGTGCCGGGGTTCATCCCGAGCCCCGGTGCCACAGGGGATGCGCGGGGCGCTGCGGCTGGTGCGGTTCCGGGGGGCCGCGGGCGGGGGGCCCCGGCTCGGGCTGGAGGAGGCGCCCGGGGGGGACCTGGTGGATCTGAGCGCGGCGGAGCCGGAGCTGCCCCGGTCGATGCGGGAGTTCCTGGAGATCGGCCCCCGCGGGCTGGCGCTCGCCCAGAGGTGGGTGAGGCCAAGGGTGGGTGATCCCTAAAGGTGGGAGCTGCCAAAGGAGAGTGAACCCCAAAAAGGGGTATCCTCATGGATCCCCACAGAAGTGTCCACCCAAATCTGCATGCTGCTTTGGATGACCCCAAAGTAGGTTACCCCCAGCAGCTGGCTCCCCAAAAAGGTGGGCACTCCAAATCATGGGTGACCCCCAATGACGAGTTACCTCCAAGAGTGCTTGACCCCAAAAAGTGAGTCCCCTCAAATGTGGACATCCCCAAAAGGAAAGTTCCTAAAATACAGCTGACCCTTGTGAATGACACCCCAAGAGCATGTCCCCTGAGAAATGGGTGCCCCAAAACGTGGGTGAGCGCCAGGGTGGATCTGTCCCCACAGAGCACTGGAGTCGGGGCGGCACCGGGTGCCCCGGGCGACTGCGCAGCTGCTGGCGCCCGTGGGGGACCCCGAGAAGGTGATATGTGTGGGGCTCAACTACCATGACCACTGCCAGGAGCAGGGCGCCAAGGTCCCCAAGGAGCCCCTCATCTTCAGCAAGTTCCCCAGCGCCATCACCGGGCCCTTCGATGACATCGTGCACCCCCAGGACACCAGCGTGGGTACCCGGGACCCACCCCCGCAGCCCCCCGGGGGAACGGCCCTCCCAGCCCCCCTTCTGTCCCCACAGGAGCTGGACTGGGAGGTGGAGTTGGCTGCCGTCATCGGGAAGAGGGGGCGGCACATCGAGGTACCCCCTGCCCCAGCCGCCGCCTCGCTTGGGGGGGTCCGTGGGGTGTCCCCCCGTAAGCGGGTCCCCGCTGTCCCCAGGAGGCAGCGGCGCTGGAGCACGTGCTGGGGTTCACGGTGGCCAACGACGTGAGCGCCCGCGACTGGCAGATGCGGCGCAACGGGCGGCAGTGGCTGCTGGGGAAAACCTTCGACACCTTCTGTCCCCTGGGGCCGGCCATCGTCACCAGGGAGGCGGTGGCAGGTGGGACAGGGGTGGGATGGGCACAGAGTAGCGACGGGGCAAGAACAGGACAATGATGGGATGGGGACAGGGACAAGACAGGGATGGGATGGTGACTCCTTCTCGGCTGCCACTGGTGCCATCACAGCCCCGTGTTCCCCATTCCCCCCTGTTTTTCCCCAAGGTGGGGTCGCGGTGGCACTGTCCCCATGTCCCCCGTGTCACCTCCCGCAGACGTCCACAACCTGTGGATCCGCTGCAGCGTCAACGGGCAGCGGATGCAGGACAGCAGCACCCGCCACCTCATCTTCGGGGTGCCCGCCCTCATCGCCTGGGTGTCCCGGTAGGAATGGGGGGGCCGGGGACCCCCAAAGCCCAGGGGGCCATGGCTGACACCTCGTGTGCCCCCAGGTTCGTGACGCTGGTCCCCGGGGACATCCTGCTGACAGGGACCCCTGCGGGAGTGGGGGTCTTTCGGAAACCGCCGGTCTTCCTTAAGGTGAGGGGAAAACGGGGGCTCAGGTGGGGCTGGGGGCGCACGGGGACACGGTGGACCCCACTGGGGACAGATGCCACCATGTCCCTCCTCGCAGCCTGGGGATGAGGTGCAGTGTGAGATCGAGGAGCTGGGTGCCATCTGCAACCGGGTGGTCTGACAGTGGAGAGACCCCCCCTGCAAATCCCACCTCCCCCCCGCGGGGTCAATAAATCCACAAGCCTTCGGGTCCCTGTGCCCCATTTATGGGTCTGGGGGGCTACAGCTGGGTGAACTGGTGGATGAAGGCTCTCAGCTTCTCCCGGTTGGAAGCAGACTGGAAAGGCTGCGAGAGCTGCAGGAGGGGTCCGGTGGGGCTCTGCAGCTCCTCCAGCACCTGGGGGGCACCGGGAGGTCAGGAGGGCAGAGGGGGCAGCAGAACGCTGAGGGGCTGGGGGAGCTGTGCTTACCCCCATGTCCTTGAAGCTCTGCAGGGAGCTCAGGGCCAGGCTCCTGTCGGGATACCCTGTGGGGAGAGAGAGCCTGAGGGAACCCCCAAATGTCACCTCTCAAAAACCCCCAGCCTGGCTCAGGGGTCACTGACTCCTAAAAGCAAGACCACCCCCACCTTGACTCACCATCCTCATCCTTGGCCAGGAATTCCAGCAGTGCCTCCACGTAATCTGCCTCTGCAGTGGGGACGGGTGTCAGATCCCTGCTCCTGGGGGCTTCAGCTGTGCCTCAGTGGCCCCAGGGAGTCCCGAGGGGTTCCCCACCTTGGGGGGTCCTACCGGGCTGGGGCCAGGGGCGTTGCTCCAGGAATTCCACGGCCCGGCCGTAGGTCTGCAGGATGGGGCTCAGGAGGCGGCAGAGGAAGAGGAGGAAGCCAGGGAAGCTCTGGGGCTCGCTGAGCTGTGGGGGGACACATGGCCAGATTTGGGGGAGACCACCCTTCCCCAGGCCAGGGGGCAGCGGGGGAACCCCCTAGTACCTTGTAGCACGGGTTGGGGACCCCGTGCTCGCTGTCACTGTCGCTGTCATCGGTGAAGGATCCCCACGAACGTCCCCGCGAGAAGGGCCGGGGGGCCACGTCACAGCCCCAGCGCTCACCTTCTGGCTGGGGAGACACCAGGGTGTCACCTCACCTCAAAGCCACACTGTTCCCGTGCCCCAGGAGAGGTCTTGGGGTGCCACCCACCTCCTCCTCCTCCAGCAGCCCCCCAAGGATGAGCTTGTCCAGGATGTCCAGGCTGTGGCAGTCAGGCAGCTGGCAGGGCTGGGGACACAGGAAAGGGGTGACAGGCCACCCCCGTGTCCCCACCTGGAGCCCCAGCAGGGTTGGGGATGACAGGCCACCCCCGTGTCCCCACCTGGAGCCCCAGCAGGGTTGGGGATGACAGGCCACCCCCGTGTCCCCACCTGGAGCCCCAGCAGGGTCGGGGGCAGCAGCTGCAGCAGCTCCAGGATCTTGCGGAGCAGCTCGTCCCGGCTCAGCACGATCCTGGCGAGGCTGGAGGGGGGGCCCAGGACTGGCAGCACCTCCAGCAGCAGGGCACGGATGGCACAGGCTGATGGGACACGGGGGTCACCAGTTCCCCTGGGATTACTAGTGTCTCAGAGTCACCAAATTCCCCAGCATTCCCAATCCCCAGTGTCCCCGACCTCTGGCATCCCTAATCCCCCGCCTCCCCATTCCCCAGTGTCAGTAATCCCTTGCATCCCCGGTTTCCCCAGTGCCACTGACCCTGGTGTCACTGAACCCCCCAGGATCACCAGTTTCCCTGGCATCACCAATCCCTGGTGTCCCAAATCCCCAATGTTGTTGACCCCCACGATACAAACAACACCGCTGGTGCTCTCCAGACTGCAGCCATCACCCATTCCCGGTGTCACCAATTCCCCAGTGCCACTCAGCCCTGGTGTCACCGATTCCCGTGGCATCCCCACTCCCTGCTGCCACCAGAGCCCCCCCCGTCCCCCTCCCCGGTGTCCCCACTCACCGCCCACGGCCTCCCTGGCCAGGCAGTGCCGGACGCTCCCCGCCAGCCACCCCAGCCGTGCCCGGGCCACGGCCCTGGGGGGCCCCGGTGGGTGCGGGGCCAGGGGGAGCTGCAGCTGCCGCAGGCTGTGCCTCACCAGCGCCCGCAGCTGCCCCGAGAACCCCACGGCCCGGCCCCGCAGCAGGAGCTGCTCCAGCAGCTCCGAGAAATCCCGCATCAGCTGGGGCAGCAGCACGACCTGGGGGAAAGAGGGGATTGTGCTGGGAATGCTGCTCTGGGGGAAGGAGGGGGTGATTCCCACTGGGACTGCGACTCCCAGGGAAAGGAGGGGGATTCCCACTGGGCATGCTGCCCTGCGGGGAGGGGGAGTCCTGCTGGGAATGCTGTTCTGAGGGAAGGGAAAGATGGGGAGCCTGTCCCACCTCCCGGTGCCTGTGGAGCAGCAGCGCCGCCGTGATTCCCACGGCTGTGACGGCGGAGCAGGTGCTGGAATCTGCAGTGGGGGAGAGGGACTCGTTATCCAGGGAGGATTGACCTCCACCCCATTCCCGAGCAGGGAATGCCATCCCAAGGGATGCAGGGACCCCTGGCTCCCTCACCATTCAGCGCGTGCAGCCCCAGCACCGTCACCAAAATCTCCTCTTCAGTCCCCAAACTGGGACTCAAAGTCCCCACATTCCCATCATCCGGTGGGCTGGGAAATCAGGATGAGAGGGGTGAGGAGAGAAGCCAGGAGCAGAGATCCAATGGGAAACACTGCCTGGGGCTCGGCTCCTCACCGCCTGCCCAGGATGGTGGCAAGCAGCAGCTGCTCTGGACGATTCCCTGTGAGGACTGGCCTGATGAGCTGGTTGTCCAGAAACTCCTGGGAATGAGGATGAAGAAGCCTGTGGGTGCTCACAGCCCTCAGCACCATGAGCTGACTTGATCCCTGGATCCCCAGGGGGCTGGGAGGATCCCAGATTTCCCGAGGATGGATTCACTCGATCCCCCCAGACACCTCAAACCCCACTGACATCCCACGAAGTGTCTCCCAGTGCTGGGATGGATCCAGTGGGATCCGCAGCTGTCGTACCCGTAAGGAGAAGGGCTGTGAGAAATCCACCTGGGCACATCCCTGGTGCCAGCGCAGGGCCTGGAACGCTGCCCAGAGACATGTGCCGATCCCGAGGGGCCGAGGGGCCTGCGAGGAGGTGGCATCAAGGGATTAATGGCAGATCTGGGGGGATGCCACTCCCCAGGGATGCTCCCAGAGAGCTGGGAGACCGCTGATTGCCAGGGATTTGGCGGGGCACCGTTCCCCAGGGACCATCCTGGAGATTTGGGGGAGCACCAGTGACCCCCCCGAGCCCCCTCTCACCACTCCATCCCGCTCCGCCCCACCAGGAGCCACGTCATAGGCGATTCCCACCGGGACGATGAGGGCGTCGGGCACGGCCCCGTCCCGCAGCGCCCGGAGCACGCGGAGCAGCCAGCGCCGGGCGGGGTCCGCCAGAAGCAGCGAAGCCGGGGGCTCCTCCAGGAAGAGGACGAGGGGCTGGCAGCTCCGCAGCATCTCCTGGACGTACTGGGGAGAGACTGGGAGTTCTGGGAGCCGCCAGCACCTCCCCAAGCACTCCAGAGGGATTTTTCAGCCTTAAGTGCACCTACCGCATCCAGCACAGCCCCTGGGAGCCCCTCATCCTGGTCACTCCACACCTGTGCCATTCCTGAAGGCAGGAAAATCCCTCCCAGGCGCTGGAGCAGGGATCTGGCAAGGGAAGGACACCGTGGGCAAACACTGCATCCCCCTGGATCCTCTGGGAATGTCCCACATCCCCGCCTTACCGGAGGAGAGGGCTGGTCCGGGCACCCACCGTCACCCTGGGCACCCCGATCCCCCGGGACAGGAGCACGAAGGACAGGAGCAGCCCGTCCATCTGGGACTGGTGGCTGCACAGGAACACCAGCGGCACCTCGGGCTGCAAGCAAGGGATGCTGGGGTGAATTCCCGGCGTTCCAGGGGCTGGGAGTGCCCGGCCGGGCTCCTTACCGTCCTGGCAGCTCGCAGCACCATCTCCAGCTGCCCCCGGTGCAGCCGCACGCCCCGGAACAGACGGGTCAGGAGCTTGGGGAGCAGCCAGTGGCACAGCCTGTGGGAAAACCAGGAATGAGGAACTGCTGTGGATGGGGCTGCCCCAAACCCCCCTACCTCAGTTTCCCCAAGCCACCCCTGCTCAAAATTCCCGGCTTTTAACACGTGAAAGGTTGCATGTGATGAGACATCCCCCTTTCCACTGGCAACCAGAGCTGCCATGGGATATGCTGCATTCTTTCCCTCTCCCTGTCTCTGCTTGGGATCCCCGCATGCTCTTATTCCCAGGGAATACCTTCCCTTTAACAGCTCAGAAGTACTCTTTATTCCCACTGGATCAAATCAGCAATGAAGCCCCGGATTCCCAGTTGTCAGTGACGGGATAGGAAAGGGAGAAGGAAAGGGGAACTTTTCTCTGCTTCCCTCCCTTCTGCGGGGTTTGGATTTTCCCAGCTCCTCAGAAGGAACTGGGGGAATGGCCCCAGGAGCTACAGAGGACCCTGAGGGCAGCCAGCCAAAAGATCTGTGTGCAGCTCCCAAAGGATCCCTAAATATCCCCCAAAGTATGCCAGCACGTCCCCCAAAAAGATCCCAGACAACCACCCAAGGGATCCCCCCAAAATCCCAGAATATCTCCAACAGGATCTGTATCCATCCCCCAGAGAATCCCAGAATATTTCTCCAAAAGAGCCATGACCTCAGCAGCAGAGGGGACAGCGGGGCCTGGATTTCCCCCAGGATCCGGCCGATCTCCTCCCTCCAGTGCTGCCGGGGTCCCTCATCCCCTTGGGAGCCTGGGTCCCGGCCGGAGGCAGCATCCTGCACCCTGGGGAGGGAATGGGGAGGGGGCGGGCAGCCCAGCAGCCAGCAGGGGTCCAGAGAGCCCCGGTGGATTCCAGGATCACAGCGACCTGGGATCCAGGGACCTCACAGCGTCCCCAGGACTGGGGGCCGGCCCCTCCTGGGTGAGGGTGATCTTGGGATCCCCCGGCGCTCCCACCCACCTCCTGCTGCTGCAGATCCGCTCCAGGAGCTCCCCGCTGGTCTCTGCTGGAATTTTCCATTCCCAGGCAGCAAGGAAGCCACAGACCCTTCGGACCAGCCAGCCCCGGAACCTGGAGGGGACACACGGTGACATCCTGGCGGGGGGACTTTTTCACCAGGATCAGAGCCCCCCAGCTGCCTCTTTGCCAGGACTCAGGGTGTGTCTCCCCATTTCACAGCTGGAAATGTTGAGGCACCAGTGAACTGATGCTTCAGTCTGCCCAGTGGGAAGGAAACCTGGGATTCAGTGGATCCCAGATCACAGAAATTTCCCAATCTACCCCCAAATCTGCACTGAAAGTGAGGTGGGAGGGAGTTTTGGGATACCCCAGAGCATGCAGGAACAGCTGGAGTGGGACAGGGGAACTGCATTCCCTGTGATCCCAATGGATTCTTCCAAGCGTTTCAAAGCTGAAGCTGGGAACATTTCAAACTGAACGGAGGATAATGATCTGACTTGGGAAGAAAAAAAGCAAAAAATAGATAATCCAGGGATTGCTCCCTAAAGGGGAGTGGAGCCAAAGCAATCTGGCACCTCAAGAATGAAAATATCTGGAAATGGCTTGTGGCAGCTCCTGCCCAGAGGAAAAGGGGGAATAACCAGAATTTTGCTTTTCCTGGTATTTTTCCTCCTTCTAGGAGGAAGCAGCTGTTTTCCCTTTTCCCTGGGAGCCAGGCTCTCTCTGAGTGATGCCCGCTGGAGCCAGAGAGAAGAACAACCCTCCAGCCCCACGTTCTTCCCACCAAGATTTCAAGTTTCACTCAAACAAATAAGGGCATGACCCCAAATCCTCAATTCCATGGCTGGAGCACAGCCCAAGCCCTTGGAGATGCCACTTCCAGCCTCTCAAAATTGATTAATGAGCTGGGTTTGCAATAATGAGGAACCGGCGAGGATGGAGAGGGATTCCCATGGGCATTTTGGTGAAATATGGGGGGGAAAAGTGGTTTTCCAGGTGTTTTCTGCACAGAACTCATCCATCCTCACCGCGTGTCTGTCTCCGTCACGCAGCTGACATCGCGGAACCCGAGAGCGGCGAGATCCTTGGGGTAGAATCCATCCTGGCAGGAAAAACAGGATCAATCACTGCAAATGCAGATCCTCAGCATCCCGGGATCCCAAACTCTCCTACCCAGCTCCTGGGGGTGCAGGTCTGGCAGCAGCGCCCCGAAACCGGGCGGTGGTACTTCCCCAGGAATGGGATGAAAACTTCCAGCTTTGGGTATGAGCTGCTGACCCACATTTGCATCTGAGGGGGGAAAAGAAAAATGGGAAGGGGCATCTGGGAATGCCAGATGTGGGTGGATACACCCCAAAACGCACCTGTGATGTGGGGGGGTTTCAATAATGGCAAGGAATAAAGGAATTTTAGCTGGGACAAGCTGGTGTCACATTTTGGTGGCTGTGTGGACCTGGATCAACCTGGATGCAGGGAAATCAACCTGGTTCTGGGGGGATCAGCACCCTGCCAGGACCAGGCACTGGGTTTTCTTTCCCTTGGAGACACAGATGCAGTGGGATTAGCCCAGGTCCAGTGGGATCAGTTGGGAAATATAGGCCTGAGTGGGCCCAGGGGGATCCAGGGAGACCTCAGACCCCTCATCAGTCCACTCCACCCCCACCTCCAGAGTCATGGGGTAACCCGGAACACTGGAATTCGAATTCCCTGGCTCCCATATTGGGATCCCCCCTCCCTTTCTGTGGGGTGGGGTTAACAAATTTTTTTTCCTAAAAAAAGAAGGGGGAAAAAAAGCAATTTGGGTTTCAAATGTAGCTGGGGGAGAGGAAAACAAGGGGAAAACGAGGGAACGCTGGTAGGTTTTGGAAGGGATTCACAAGGGGCAGGCTGGTGCCATGGAGGGTCCCCGTGGTGTCAGAAAACTTGGAGGGTCACATACCTTGGCTGGGGGGACACCCCCAAACTGGGGAGAAGAGGCACTTCTGCTCGAGGGTCCTGGGAAAAATCCTGGAAACACAAACAGGTGGAAAAGGGGATTTTGGGAGGTTTGGGACACGCAGAACAGGGGCTGGGAAAAAGGACTCCACATGTGCCCCACAGGGAATTTGGGTGGGGGACAGCACACCCCACACTGACCCCTCACATTCCAGATCCCCTATAGGGTTTGAGGGGGGNCCGGGACAGACCCCCGGCCCACCCCAGCCATTGAGGGCGTCCCCATCACCCCCGAGGGCCCGCCACCCGTGGGGACTCCAGCCCCGGCCCCAGCCCCGCCGTGGGCTCCCGGCCTTGCCCCGGGCCCTGTCCCCCCGGGCCCCCAGCCCTGGCCCCCGGCCCAGGCCGCCACCACCCCCGTGCCACGACCCCGGCGCCGTCCCCAGCTCTGTCCCTCCCACACCTGCGAGCCCGAGGGGCCGCAGCGGCCTGGAAACACCGAAAAGGCCCCAGTTCACCCGCAGGACCACACCAGGGAGCAGTACCCGGGAGCTGGGGTAAGGGAGGGGACGGGAATGGCAGGGAAAGAGGGGAAAACAAGCAAAGGCAGGAAGAAAGAAGGGAGGGGGAAAAGACAAGGAAAAAGGCAAAAAATTAAAATACTAGGAAAAGGGTGGTGGGGAAGAAGAGAAAGTAAGAAAAAAAGAGAAAAAAAAGAAAAAAGAGAAAAAAGCAGAATAAAAGAGAAAATACAAGAAAGAAAAAACAAGAAAACAAGGAAGATGGGGGGAAATANAAAGAGGGGGGAAAATAAAAAGACAGAAAAAATGGGAAAAAAAAAAGACAGAAAAAAAGAAAAAGAAAATACAAGCCCGTAGTGGCTGGAGACCAGGTACCCCACAAGCCACTCTATCCCTCCCCTCACCTGTACGGGGCAGAGGAAATATAAAGAAGGCTCATGGGGTGGGATGCGGATAGGGAGGGGTCAGCATGGTCCTGTGGGGCCCCACTTGTCCTCTTTCCCTCCTTTTTCTTGGTTTTTCTTTTCTTCCTCCTTTTTTTTCTTGTCCTTTCTATTTCTCTCCTGGTTTTTTTCCCTCCTTTTTTCTTGTCTCTTTGCTTTTATTCTCCTTTTATACCATCCTTTCTTCTTCCCTTTTTTCTTGTCTTTTCTATCCCCCCTTATCCCAGCTCTCAGATACTGCTCCCAGATGTGTTCCCACAGGTGCAAGACTCCCTCGCCCTCCCCAAGAGGTGACGCCTCCACCTCCTCCCCAGCACCCACATCCCTCCCTGGTCCTGCATCCCACCTGCACGTCCCCCCCTTCCTGGCACTCCCGTCCCCCCGCAAACCCCCACCACCCCCAGCCTCATCCCACCTCTTTGTTCTCCAGAAACACCTGAAAAGGATTCCCCCTTAAATTTCCACAATAATTCAAGATCGGCCCCAGTTCCAGGCTCCTTTTTCTCCATTTATTGTATTTTTTTCCATCCAGGAGCATTCTCAGCCCCCAGGAATCATCGCCATCTCAGCGGGGCTGGGCCACAATGCTCCATTCTCCCCCCAGCTCCCACTTCTCTCCTCCAAACCCCTCATTTCTTTCCAGATTCAGGCTTTGGGGGCCGCTTTCCCCCATTTTTAGGGGCCTGGGGACATTCCCAAGCACCGTCCCTGAGCTGCTCCGACAGGGAATAACTCTTCCCCCTCTCCTCGGACCTCTCAACCCTCATTTCTCTCCTCCACAGCGCCTTTTTCACCCCAAATTGAAATCTGGGCACCCCCAATTCGCCTTTCCCTCTCCCAGCCACAGAATCCAAATACAAAACTCTCTTTTCCACCAGATCCCTCATCTCCCCTCTTTAGTAACTTTTTTGGGTGCTGACACCCCACAGTGACCCTGGGGTCACTCAGCCCCCCAGGAAGCTGTCACAGCCCAAAGTGCGGGTTACCCATCCCGGGCACTGCTGGAGCCGGGATGGGATCCAGGGACCTGGCCCCTCCTTCCAGCTCCACCTGGGGAGGGCAAGGACCCGGGTGGGGCCCTGGATTTGGGGTGGACAGAGGGACTATCCCAGCGCCAGGCCAGGTGGCTCATGGAATCCCCTGCTCCACCACCGCTTCCTCCTTTGCTTTCAGAGATTCCCACCTGGAGCAGGCAAAATCCCGGCTCTGTGACCTCTCCCGGCCCTGCGACCTCTCCTGGCCCTGCCCGACCCCCAGACCAGGGGGAACACCGGTGTGTCTCCCTCCAAGGGCTGATCCATCAGTGGAATTCCCTTTGCAGCGTCCCACTCCGTGTCAGACCAGTCAGGAATCTCCCTCCATCTCCACCCCAGGGTCACAGATGCTGGTGAAGTGGATCTGGGGGGAGGGAGAGGAGGTAGGCTGAAGGCCACGGCTCACATAGGCTTCCAGGGATTTCAGCAGCTGCCTCGGCTTCTTTTTGGTGGATAATTCCAGCTCTGGAAGGGTCAGAGGGGGAAAAGGTTGAGGGGAGTGAGGCCTGAGTGGTGTCAAGGGTCCAATACATCCGGTGTCCCGACATTTCCCTTAGGAAGGGGCATGCTCGTGCTTTCCTTGGGATGAGGGAGCACAGGAGGCTCAGGAAGCTCAGCGCCTGCCTGATCCCCCTGAGATTAGAATCCAGGAAGATGGGGTGAAGCTAGAGCCCAGCAGTGCCAGCTGGATCCCGAATTCCGAGGGATACATTGGTTCCACTGACAGCAATCCTCTCTGGAGTAAGTAATTCATGGACAGGGGTTAAGCTGTGGCTCCACATGAGCCTGGGGAGCAGGGGACATCCTGATGAGTCACCCACCTTGAGCCGCCCCGTCACAGCATCCCTCTGGGGTGCAAAATGGGAGGAAAAACACCCCTTGAAGCACCGGGATAGGGAAAAACAGCGGAAAAACCTCAGTGCAAGGATTGACCTGGGAATGTTTGGACTTCTTGAGCATTGCAGCCCTTGGCATTGGGCTGGGACGCGCTGAGAACCCAGCAGGGGCTGTTTTGAGGTTGTTGTTTCCCCAAGGAGAGTCAGGGGAAGGAAAACCCAGGCAGACAAACCCTTGAGGAAGAAGCCAGCGTCGGCGATGGTCCCGTGCTGCCCCTTCCAGAGGCGGAAGAGCCGCAGGAAGGCAGCGGCGTAGAGGTCGTTCAGCACCCCGATGACCTGCTGCCGCCGGTTGCACTCCCTGGAAAAGGGGGAGAGGGCTCAGCCACATCCTGGGAAGGGGAAGGACCCCGGACGCAGTTTGAGACTCCAAAACCAGCGCCCCCTCACCGGGAGAGCCGCTCCTCCCGCAGCGCCTGGACCACCATCCGGGTGATGTTCACTGACATGATGCAGAAGGGAAAATTCTGGAAAACAACCAGCATTCCAGCATTATGGAAGCTCAGTTGGAAAACCCACCTCCCCTCTGGCACCTCCGGCCCTTTGACATCACATCCATGCATCCACAAATCCATGGGGTGGATTCATGGGATCCATGTACTGGGACAATAGCCCTACAGCTCCAGGCTTGGATGGATGCTGAGGGTTGAGCTGACCTTGGACCCATGCTTAAACCTGGACTACAACGTGGAATTTATGAAGATGGGCTTCACTCACTCCCATTTTCCTGTTGCCCAACTCTCCAGCCTGTTTATCCCACTCCAAGCCAGTATCAAATCTCTAAAATCCTGTTCCCAGCATAAATACAGCACTTGGAGCTCAGCTCCAGCCTGGATTGGGGCTCCTTGCGCACCACCTTCTTCCCCTCACCAGTACGAGGTGGTTCAGCATCCCAAAAAAAACTCACAAGAGAAGGTTTTTGTTCTTCCCTTTCTCAGAGCACTGGGAATTCCAAGGGAGACCCCCTGGCAGGGAGGAGGGGGAAGGTCATGCCTGAGTTTCGTGCTGGGAGAGCTGGAAAATCTCCCATGCCAGTGGCAGCGTCCGGGAATCCAGGACAAAGAACAGGATCTGCATCAGCCCCAGCATTCCTGTCCCACGCAGGTCAGTGCCGGGATCCGCACCTGGGAAGGTGAGGGACAGCATGGAGTCACCTTCCCACTTCCATGGGCTGTTCATTCCCCGTGTTCCCTGTCACTGCACTTCCAGAGTCCAAGAATCCTCAGGATTCCCTTTCCCGAGGGAAAGCTTTCAGGGAATTTCCCTAATGGGGTCATCACCTCGCTCATCTGGGCATTAACCAGCCCCTACTCCACCCCACCACTCCCATTCCCACACTTTTCCAGGAATTACCAGCTCTTTTAGGAACATGGTACTGGGATGACCCAGCCAACCAGTCCAGCTGTTGTACTGGGGCCAGTTTGGTTTAATACCTCTGTGGATAAAGGGATTGAGAGTGCCCTTGGGAATTCTGTAGGGATATGGAGAGGAGTGGGAGGATTGGGGTGATCAAAACCTGGGATCAGTTTTGGGGTCCATCAAGGACATTGAGGTGCTGGAGCATGTCCAAGGGAAGGCAATGGAGCTGGGTCTGGAGCACAGGGAGTGGCTGAGGGAGCTGGGATAGAAGGGAGTTGCTCCGGGGCAGGTTTAACTGGATTTTGGGAATGGGAATCTCCCCGGGCAGAGGGGTGCTCCCTCTCCTACCCTGGAAGCCCAGCTGCTCCCAGTGTGCTCCGTAGCGTGGGCAGCCCAGCCTGGAGCGCGTCAGCTGCCGGTAGATGGTCTGGAGGATCCGCATGTGCACCTGCTCCGAGTCATCCAGGGCGCCTGCAGGGAGGGAGGCAACGCCCCAGCTGGCTAAAAACACTCTTGGGATCGAAAAAGCATCCCTCAGTGCCCCAAAAACACCCCTCGGCCCCCAAAAACATCCCTTGGCACCTAAAAAAACAACCTCACATCCTCCAAAAAACCCCCCTTGTTACCTAAAAACGCCCCTTGGCACTGTAAAGCCCCCAGCACCCACCCATGCCCTATGGCACCTTTAAAATCTCCTCAGTTCCTCAAAAACATCCCTCAGCACCCAAAAGATGCCTCTTGGCACTCAAAAGGCCCCAAACCCACCCCTCAACACCCTAAAACACCCACAGTGCCTAGAAAATGCCCCTCAGTGCCCAAAACCAAACCCACACCCCCCAAAAATGCCCTCACAGCACCTAAAAAACACAACTTGGCACCTTAAAAACCCCCTCAGTTCCCAAAAAAGGCCACTCGGCCCCCAAACCCACAGGCCCAGGGTTTCCATGTGTGTGTGACCCCCTCATGCCAAGGGACCAGGTGATTCCCATCCCATGCTGTTTGCCCCTGGACTGAGGGGCAGGAAGGGCTGTGGAGCCGTGTCCATAGGGAGCAGAGATGGGATCCAGCAGGACGCAAAGGGGACCCCAGGGCCACTCACACTGTGCCATGGCCAGCGCCAGCTCCTGCTCTCCCCGGAGCTGTGGCTGGAGCCGGGGTGGCCCCCGGAGGCAGCGGAGCAGGGCAGCCAGGATCCCCCGGCGTCCCGGTGCCCGGACCTTCCCCTGCAGGAGAAACACCCCAAAGCCATCAGGGAATGCGTCCAGGGACAGGGGGAGGAGGCTGGTGCCCCCACTCCTACTGCCTACACTCCCACCACGGAGCGGGAGCCGGAGCCCGGCCGTACCCGGCTCTCGGAGAGCTCCGTGCTCTGGAAATGCTGCAGCGCCTCAGTGAAGGAAATCGGAGGGGGGGACGCGGCTGAGGTGCCCCCCAACCCTGCAGGGAGGCAGGGAGTGGGTCAGACCCCCAGTGACCCCGGGCTCCCCCCTCGAATGATCCCCAATTCCAGGAGAATGAAGCTGTTGGGAATAGGGGGAAAATGGAATCTCCCACCCCCTCCCTCTCCTCCACCCCCAAATAATGCCCCCAGCTTGTTCCCCACCCGTCCTGCCCAGGATGCAGGTCCTTTCCCCCTTCCTGGACCTTTCCAGCTGCCAGGCCCCTGACAGTCCCAGTACCTGACTGGATCTCTTCCAGAGCCTCCCATTCCTCCTGGGCCCGGCGCTGCTCCTCGCTGATCCCTGCCCAAGGGAAGGGGTGCAGGAGTCAGATCTGGGTGGGAGACATGGAGTGGAGTTTCCTCCCTTCCCCCAACACTGCCCAGTACACCTTGAGGCTGTATTTCCTCTTCTCCAAGGAAAATCCCAACCGGAGTCATCCGGGCATCACAAGGTTTATCTTGGGTGAATTTGGGGAACAGTCTGGTACCAGATGGATTTGACTGAGATCCCTCCCCCTGCTATTTGATCCCTGGAGTCCTCCCAGCCCCCCAGGTGACTTTCCCGGCAGGAAACACCACGAGTGATCCAAGGGAAGCAGGAAAAGCTCACCAGGGTCTGGGGGTGGCCCTGCTCCGAGCACCAGCTCCTGCAGGACACCGTCCTGCCCCAGCGCTGGAATCTGAGGGGGACAGAGAGGACACAGTGTCACCCCTCGCGGCAGACCTCAAACACCAACCGACCCCAAATCCCAAGGGTTTCCCCCAGGGAACAGACCCTGTGCCCCGCGGGAAGGTGGTTCAGGCCCCTTCAGGGGGGTCTGTACCCCGAGGATGATTTTATATGGTTGTAACGGTAGAAACGGAGCTATGAGGGGAAGCGGGGGGCTGGGACCCCTGAAATGGGGGCCCCCGCGGGTGTCGGCTGGGGGGGCTCCGGCCGGACACGCACGGGCGGGGACTTGCCGGGGGGACAACGCGCTGCCGCTCCTCCGGCTGCTCCTCCAGTCGCTCCGAGCCCCCGGCGCCGCTCATGGCCTGGCGGAGAGGAGGAGATCAGGGGGTGGGAATGGGGGTGTCCCGGCGACTGACACCCCCCAGAACCACCCCAGGCCCTCAGGAACCCCCGTGGGCCACTCAGGACTCCCCTATCCCTCAACAGTCTCCTGCAGCCCTCAGCATCCCCCACCCCTCAGAAGCCCTTCCCAGGCCCCCTTCAGCCCCCTAGGAGTCCCCCGACCTGCTCAGGGTCCCCCTGGTCCCTCAGGAGCCCCGCAACCCCTCAGGAGCCCCTTCCCGCCCCCCTCAGCCTTTCNGGGCTCCCCCCTCAAATGATCCCCAATTCCAGGAGAATGAAGCTGTTGGGAATAGGGGGAAAATGGAATCTCCCACCCCCTCCCTCTCCTCCACCCCCAAATAATGCCCCCAGCTTGTTCCCCACCCGTCCTGCCCAGGATGCAGGTCCTTTCCCCCTTCCTGGACCTTTCCAGCTGCCAGGCCCCTGACAGTCCCAGTACCTGACTGGATCTCTTCCAGAGCCTCCCATTCCTCCTGGGCCCGGCGCTGCTCCTCGCTGATCCCTGCCCAAGGGAAGGGGTGCAGGAGTCAGATCTGGGTGGGAGACATGGAGTGGAGTTTCCTCCCTTCCCCCAACACTGCCCAGTACACCTTGAGGCTGTATTTCCTCTTCTCCAAGGAAAATCCCAACCGGAGTCATCCGGGCACCACAAGGTTTATCTTGGGTGAATTTGGGGAACAGTCTGGTACCAGATGGATTTGACTGAGACCCCTCCCCCTGCTATTTGATCCCTGGAGTCCTCCCAGCCCCCCAGGTGACTTTCCCGGCAGGAAACACCACGAGTGATCCAAGGGAAGCAGGAAAAGCTCACCAGGGTCTGGGGGTGGCCCTGCTCCGAGCACCAGCTCCTGCAGGACACCGTCCTGCCCCAGCGCTGGAATCTGAGGGGGACAGAGAGGACACAGTGTCACCCCTCGCGGCAGACCTCAAACACCAACCGACCCCAAATCCCAAGGGTTTCC
>VYXC01012890.1:89429-112229 GCA_013397175.1 Platysteira castanea | reverse complement strand
ACTCCCGGTGTCAACTCCCAGTGCGAGCTCCCGGTGCCAGTGTCAGCTCTCACTGCACAGTCCCGACTCCCAGTGTGCAGGACCAGTTCCCAGTGGCCAATGCCACTTCCCAGCCCCAGCTCCCAGTACTTAGTCCCAGCTCCCAGTGTGCCACTACCAGCTCCCACTATAGCAGTGCCAGCTCCCAGTCCCAGCTCCCAGTGCCTGCTTCCTGTTTCCTACTTCCAGCTCCCAGANCGGAACCGCCCCCCGTCCCCGCCGTTCCGGTTCCCGCGGTCCCCGCCGACCCCTCCGCCGCTCCCGGCTCCGCGGGGCAGAGCGGGGCTCCCGCAGGCCGCACGGCGCAGCACCATGTGGCTGCAGGCGCTGCTCTTCCTCGCCCCCCTTCTCCTCCTCCTCCTCGTCCTCTTCCCGCTCCTGTCCCTCCTGCTCCCGCGGCTCCCGGGCAGCCGCAACCCCTTCGCCACCGACAGCCGCCGCCCGCCCGCCCCGCTCGTCACCGACAAGGCTGTGCGCAGGACCGTCATCAAGACAGGTACGGGACCCCCGGGGGGCATCGGGACCCCCGGCTGTCACCGCCCCCCAGGCCAGCACTGGCCCCCCAGGGTGGGATCGTCCACGGGACATCAATCCCCCGGGCTGGCAGCGCCCCGGAGCGGGATCACCCCCGGGGTGCCGTGGGCCCCGGGGCGGTACTGACCCCCCCGGGGTGGGGTCTCCACTGCGGCAGCGTTCATTAACCCCCGCGGCGGCACTGTCCCCCCCAGCATCGCCCCGCGGTGCCACCTGCTCGCCCTGCTTTCGGGGGTCCCCGAAGCCGCGGGGTGCCCCCAGTGACGCCCCCCTTTCCCCGCAGTGTTCTCCCCAGAGAAGGTGCCTCCGGGGCTCGATGCCATCGTGGTGGGCAGCGGCGTGGGCGGCCTGGCGGCCGCGGCTCTGCTGGCCAAGGCCGGCTGGCGCGTACTGGTGCTGGAGCAGCACGGGAAGCTGGGGGGCTGCACCCACACCTTCACCGAGAAGGGCTTTGAGTTTGACACTGGTACGATTTGGGTCCCCAAATTCCCCCCAGATCCAAGGGAGGGGCATGGGAGACCCTCAGGGTGGGAATCGCACGCTTTGGGGTGAGGACCGGGGCTCCCCAGCACACACCTCGCCTTAGAGGACCCATTTTCCTGTTCTTCATCCCAAAATCCTCTGGCTTTAGGACACCAACCTCCCCAAATTCCCCATATCCAGCCCCTGTGTAATTCCCAGCCAGCTCAGGACACATGTTGCTGGCAAATTTCTTGTGGGAAGACAAAGTCCAGCTCTGTGTGCCCCCAAATGTCCGGGATTAATTATTGACAGCAGAGATGAATAGCAAAGTGTAACAAAATTCCAAAATTGCCAGTTTAAAACACCAAGGCCAGTGCCATTCACCCCAGCTGGGAGGCTGGTGTATCCCAGATTTTCCCTTTTCCTTCCATATGAAGTTGCTGGGCTGGGGGTGGAAAAATAAGAGGAGAGTCCTGTACATCCCAGGGTGGAAAAAAACCAGGAAAAATACCAAAATGTAACAAAATCCCCCAAATTCCTAATTAAAATTGCAAGGGCAAGCACTATGTACCCCAGGTGGGAGATGGGTGTGTCCCAGATTTTCCCTTTCCCTTCCAGATGGAGCTGATGGGGTGGGGATGGATAAATAAGAGGTGGATTTGGTGCTTCCTGGGATGGGAAAATAAAAGGAAAAAGAGGAGGAAATAAAGGAAAAAAGAGGATAATAAAGGAAAAACGTCTATTTTAGGGATCCACTACGTGGGGGAGATGCATGAGGGCTCCCTGATGCGGTTCCTGGTGGACCAGCTGACAGATGGGCAGCTGGAGTGGGCCCGGCTCCCGGCCATCTACGACACCGTGGTTCTGGGGGACCCCCAGGGTGGTGGCAAGACCTACCACCTGCATTCCGGGAAGCGGGAATATTTCCGGAGGCTGAAGGAGCAGTTCCCCGGGGAGGCGGCGGCCATCGATGAGTTCCAGCGGTTGGTGAAGGTAGAGGCGGAGCCGGGTGGGATAAAATGAGGGGAGTTTGGATCTGGGGGGGGTCACACAAAGAGGGGAACCCCCCCGGCACCTGGATACTGGGCACCCCCAGGGAATAATGGCATCGCCCCAAAATCACCCTTTTCTGCCTCAAAAACGCAGCATCACACATGTTTTGGGGGAGATTTTTGGACAGAGCTTTTTTGAAGAATGTTTTTTTTGGGGGGAGCTTTTTGGGGGAGCTTTTTGGGAGGACCTTTTTTGAGGAGTTTTGGTGGGGGAGCTTTTTTGGGGAAGCTTTTCCTAAGGGAGGTTTTTGAGGGAGCCAGTACTCCCCTTGCCCACAGCTCCCCAGGATGCCCAGCAGTGAATTTAAGGGGGGAAAAAACACTTTGGAGCATCTTTGGGGCATGTCTGAGCCCTGGGTGTGCCCAGTGAGCCCCGGGCTCTCCCTGCAGAGCACTGGCCGCGGGGTGATGCTGCTGGGTATCCTGAAGATGCTCCCGCGGTTCCTGGCCGGGCTCCTGATCCGCTCCCGGCTGCTCCCACGCCTCTGCCCCTTCTCCCGCCTGGCCTCACGCAGCCTCAAGGAGGTGGTGGATGGTCTCACCCCCAACCCCGAGCTCCGGGCTGTCCTCAGCTACATCTTCCCCACCTACGGTAGGTGACCATCTGAGGTGACGTTAAACCCTTTAGAAACAGAGAAAAGGTAACAAACGCCTTTTTTCCATGCTTTTTGGAAGGTTTGCAGGGATGCTGTGGTGGATGCTTCACCAGCATCCTTGTCCCCAAGTCACCAGCAGGTGACATGTCCCCATTGCTCATCTCCATCTCTTTCCCTCTGTGTTCTTCACCTTCCCGATGGGGCGACATCATTCCTGCACAAGGGAATGTTCCCCGGGTAGCCCCTGAGCCTTCCCCTTCCCTCCGTCCCAGCGCTTGGGCTTTGCTCACAGCCCCCCACGACCCGGTCAGGTTGGTGACCACGGGCTTTGCTATGGGGACACCCACGCCCGATGTCCTCCCTGCTCCTCCTGGCTCCTCACCTTCCTGCCAGTGTCGTGTCCAGGGTGTTCCTCATCCTGAAATCTTCAGGATAAGCCCCAAACCCATGGTTTTCCCGAACCCACCTTGGCTGCCCCTTTTCCCAGGTGTGCTCCCCTCCAAGGCCAGCTTCTCCATGCACAGCATCCTGGTGAACCACTTCCTCCACGGCGCGTGGTACCCCAAGGGTGGGGCCGGGGAAATCGCCTTCCACACCATTCCCGTGATCCGGAAGGCTGGAGGCAACGTGTTTGGGAAGGCACCGGTGCAGAGGATCCTGCTGGACCCCCAGGGGAGAGCCTGCGGTGAGCACTGGGATGGGGCGTGGGGCTGCTCCCCAAAGTGGGGTTCCTTTCACCAGCGCCTCATTCTTCCCCCTCTGGATTTTTCGTCCCAGGTGTGAGTGTCAAAAAAGGCCAAGATTTGGTGGACATCTTCGCTCCCGTGGTCATTTCGGATGCCGGGATCTTCAACACCTACGAGAGGCTGCTGCCGGCGGAGGCGCGGGCTCTGCCGGGTACCGCGTCAGCGCTGGGCTCCGGCAGGGTTCCGGCGTTAATCCCGTCCTAAGCCTCATCAGAAAGTGGATTTATCAATTAACATTGGCAGACCCCCTGTCGCTCCTGTGCCACAGCCCTCAAAACCCAGCCCTGGCCGCTCATTTGTTCACAGGGGTTCTAATTAAGCTTAAATTAATTGACCCAAATTGGCCGTAGTTTGCAAAGTTACGGTTTGGTGCAAGGATTCCCTAAAAACACAGTGCAGAGCCCCGAAATTTGTGAAGTTGATGGAATGTCCACTTGAAGTTGGATTGCCAGAAGATCTTCTGGAAGGGGCATGGATGGGGGGAAGGGGACAGAGGCAGGTGGGAAGGGGGATGGTTGTGTGGGTGGGAAGGGTTAGGGTTTGGTGGGAAGGGGTCAGGATTGGAGAAACCACTTCTTTGTAGCTGAGGGTCCTAGAAAAGCCTGATTTCCCCCAGAAAAGACTTAATTCCCCTTTTTCCTTCCGTGCTGCAGAGATCCAGTCCCAGCTCCGCATGATGACCCACGGTGAGGGGGGTTTCACCGTCTTTGTTGGCCTCAGCGGCTCAAGGGAAGAGTTGGGGCTGGAACCCACCAACTACTTCATGTTCCCAGGGAACGACCTGGATGGAATGTAGGTTTGGCTTCAGCTTGGCCGTGCTTCGTTGAGCGCAAGGAGATGAATTCCTGGGCAGTGACTCAGAAAATGGGGATTTGGCCCTGAGGAGAGTTCAGGGGAAGGTGTGCACTGAGCTCCAGCTCAGCCCTTCCCTCTCGTGCAGGATGAAGCGCTACCTGGCTTCGTCCAGAGAAGAAGCTGCCAACAACATCCCTGTCCTCTTTGTCACCTCGCCATCATCCAAGGACCCCACCTGGGAAATGAGGCACCCAGGTAAGGCTGACACACAAATGCTTGTGGGGGGCTTCAGAGCTCTTGTTGGGGTTTGGTGACCCCAAACAAGGAGTTTCTACTCAGCTATCTGTGATCAAAGCCGCTAAGCACGGGGCTCGTGGCATGCAGTCTTTGGGATATCTGGATGAAGGATGTGGAACCCCAGAGGTCTGGGGACATCTCCCAGGTTTGGGGCAGCGACAGGGTGGGATGAGGGTGGGCAGAGGGACAAGTGCCCCAGCCTTGTCCTCCCACAGGTAAATCCACACTGGCCATCGTCACCTTCGCCAGGTACGAGTGGTTCGAGGAGTGGAAGGACAAGCAGGTCCACAAGCGGGGGGATAACTATGAGGACCTGAAGAAGACTTTTGTGGATGCCATCATGCAGACTGTCTTCAAGCTCTACCCTCGCATCGAGGGCCGGGTGAGGAAACACAGTGTTCAGGGGTCCTAAACTCAGGGTTCAGGGGTCATCCAGCTCCTCTCTGGGTCCCCTCTACCTACTGAGCACTGGAGCTGGGGCTGGACCGGCTGCACGTGAGGTCCAGCATGGCACCAACCCATCAGTGCTGCCTCCTCATGGTGCAAGGGCGAGTGACCGTGAAGTCATGGAATGGTTTGGGTTGGAAAGGACCTTAAAGCTCATCCAGTTTCACCCCCTGCCATGGGCAGGGACACCTACACTAGACCAGGTTGCTCCCAGCCCCATCCAACCTGGGCAGACCTGGATGACCATCCCAGGATGATCCTCCAGAACCATCCTGGGATGAAACCTGGTCAGAACCACCACCCCGGGGTCTGCGAGGAGACCCGTCCCAGCCCGTACCCCCCACACCCAGGTTCCTGGAATGGCCCCTGGTCCTGCTACCCCTGCAGACCACCCTGTCCCCTGCCCCTCTGCAGATCGAGTACCTCTCCGGCGGGACTCCCCTCACCAACCAGCACTACATCGCCAGTCCCCGCGGCGAGTTCTACGGCGCCGACCACGGCATCCCCCGCCTGCAGGCCGAAGCCATCGCCGCCGTGCGGGCAGAGACGGCCGTGCCCAACCTCTACCTGACAGGTGACAGGGCGCTCACCAGCGATCTCAGATGAGGACAGCTCTAGGGGAGCGGGGTGGGAGAAAGCCTTCAGTCCTGAAACGGGATAAAGGGAAGGCCACTGCAGTGCTGTGGGGCAGTGGAAGAACCGCTGGGAAAGTGGAGTTCTGTGGTCCCACACGGAGGAGGAAGGGGCTGTGCTCCTCCAGCTGTGGGCAGTTGTCTCCTTGCCAAACGCAGGATGAGGCCCTTTTCCTGCTGGAGAGAAGGAATGGGAGGGAAAGGGTTGTGGGTCAGACCCCAGGGATGGAGTGGGGGCAGCTGGACAGTGGGGAAGGGATGCCCGAACCACCACTGATGGTTGGCTGGGATGGAATGGGGAATGAGGGCTGCTCACAGAGGGGCCACATCTGCTGCTGCCTCCTTTCAGGGCAGGATTTGTGCCTGGAGGGTTTCATGGGAGCCCTGCAAGGAGCCGTCATCTGTGCCAGCACCATCCTGAAGCGCAACCTCTACGTGGACATGGCGTGGCTGAAGATGCGCCTGCAGGCCACCAGCTCCAAGAAGGGAGACTAAGCCCGGCCACCCCACCCACAGGGACCCCTGCTTCTCACCACATCACCCCCAGCTCACTCTCAGCTTTCACGCACCTGTAGCAGATCTGTCTCTATGCCAAGCCGAGGGCTTTCAATCCAGGACGATGCCGTTCCCATTCCCAGACCAATTGTGTTGGACCTCACCCCCACAAAAAAAATGCATCCCCTTCTACCATCATGTCCAGTGCTGGTCCCTGGCCATGAAGAAGGTCCCCAAGAGCTGCCTCAAGCAGCTGTGGCCAAGAGAGAAGTCAAGATAACCCCAAAGCAGGTGGCACCAGCAGGTTCCAGCATGGCCCAGCAGCTCCCACGGTACCAGCAGCTTGATCCCATCAGGATCATGGACCTCCACCTGCAGCCCCCAGCGCTGTCCGAGGGCAGTGGCTCCTGCAGGCTGTCCAGTGCTTCCAAAGTCATCCCTGGCAGCAGCAGCACCCCGACCCCCCAGCATTCCCGACGTTTGGGTGCTGCTCTCCCCCCACTGCCCCAAGGCATTGGTGGCACAAGCACACACTCCTTCGGCAGCAACAAAGTCCTTCTGTCTGCTTGCAAAAGCTTGGGAACGGGATCAAAGTCCTTTCCAGATGGGAAGGGAAGCACATGAGACTGGAAATAATAAAATAGTGGTTATGATCCTGGGATTTGTGCCTCATGATGGGTCAGCAGGGCTGGGGGTTGTGAGGGAAAAAGAAGGCAAAAAGAAGGGGAAGCAGAATGGAAAGTGGAACGGGAAGGGAAAGGGAAAGGGACAGCCCCATCCTTGTGAACATGTTGCTGGGGGTTTGTCCTGTACCAGCCAAGTTTTGGGGAGGAATAATGGCAGAACAGCCATAAATGGGAACCCAAGTGAGGAAAAGCAGCTGGCCAATGTGGATTTACCTTCTTCCCACCTCCCTGGAGCAGCCAGCCATGGGAAGAAAATTCCCTGGTACTGGGGGGTAGTGCTGTGGGCAAGGGAGAGCCTTTGTGAGCTTTGGGGCACCTTGGGCTGTGGTTCAAAGCCCATGAAACTGACACGGATTTTCCAGATCTGATCATGGGAGAGGTGCCCAGTGCTCACCAAGAACACCCAAAACACCTTTGTCCAGGTAAAGCAGCTGCTGGATGAGAATCTCCCCACTTTTTGCTAGGTTTGAGCAGAACTGGACTGGCACAGCATGAGGTTTTAAACTGCTGCCAGTATAAATCTGGTTTAATTGTGGATTTTGGTACCTCCTTGATCCCTTCCTCTCTCCCCAGCTTCCCACCACAACCCTCCATCCCAATTCTTTTGTGCTCCATGCCTCTTTTTTGATGCTTTCACCGATTTTGAAGCCTCCTTCCTCACTGCAGGCCCCCTCTCCCAGCCTCCCACCATCCCTACACGTGTCCCTCCTTCAGGGTACAGCCTCAATCATTCCCAGTGTCCCCATTTCTCCCAGTGGTTTGTACCCTTTGGACTACTGGGGCTGAAATCACAGTTTGCCATGACACAGGACATCACTGGGAGCAAATGTTCCTCCCAGACACCAACTGGATGTAGATGAATTCATCTACACTTAAAAATCCCATCCACTTAAAATCCCATCACGGTGATGTTTGGGGACAGCAACCCCCCAGGGTGGGGCTGGGAGAAGCCCAGCTGTGAGCTGCTGCTGGGGTAGGAGAAAAACAAAACCCAGAGCTGGTTCCTGAGCAGGGAGTAGCATGACCCAGCAGGGAATAATGTGACCGTGCTGGAAAGCAGCCCTGGATGTAGGCTTGAAGGCTGATCCGGCAAAGAGGATTAGATCACTGAGCAAAGAGGGAATTCAGTGATGGGATGGAACCTGCGGAGAAGGTGAGCTCTGCAAAGAGAGATCACCCCGAATCAGCCCCTTGGGGGATCCATGCCGGAGTGCCCTGGGCACAGCAGTGAACTGGGGAGGCTGCTCTCGGCACCTCCAGCAGCTACGGCCCCACAGCCCAGCTGAGACCTCACCCACAGAGCTTCCTCCAGCTCTGGGTCCAACACCAGAGGGATGTGGAGCTTCTGGAGCGAGTCCAGAGGAGGCCACGGAGCTGCTCCGAGGGCTGGAGCCCCTCTGCTCTGGAGCCAGGCTGGGAGAGCTGGGGGTGTTCACCTGGAGAAGGGAAGGCTCCAGGGTGACACCCAACCTTCCCCCAGCAGCATCCCCACAGCTCCCACAGCTCCAAGGGACCCAGACCTGCCTCTCCTCCTGCTTTTCTCATCCCAAAGAGCTCCAAGCTTGCAAATGCCATCTCACTCATTTTGGTGGTTTTTTAATCCAAATAAACCTTTCCAGGCCATGGAATTTGTCTTGCAGAGGCAAAGCTGATGTGTTTGCTTGGCTGGTGCCCTGCCCCTAAGGAAAATACCTGCTGTGAGACCAGCTCAGGTTCACATGTTTGCTCAGGAGGCCGTGCAAGATTCAAAGATTTCAGCAAAGAAGATAAGATGAACCCGGGGTGGTTAACAGGGTTTGCAGGCTGGGTTCACTGGGGATCCGGAGTGGAGGTCAGGGAGCAGGTGGAGGAGCATTTCACAGAACCATGGAATCATCTGGGTTGGAAAAGCCCCTTGAGACCATCAAGTCCAGCTGCTCCCCCAGCAATGCCAAGGCCACCACTGACCCGTGTCCCCAAGGGCCACATCCACACGTTTAATAAATCCCCCCAGGGATGGGGACTCCAGCACTGTCCTGGGCAGTGGTGCCAGGCCTGGACTGCCATTTCCACAGAGGAATCTTCCCAGTGTCTAACCTGAACCTCTCCTGGCACAGCTTGAGGCCGTTTCCTCTTGTCCTGTCCCTGTTCCCTGGGAGCAGAGCCCGACCCCCAGCTGGCACAGTCAGCCTGTGCAGGAGCAGGAGGGTTGAAGGGCACAGACCCAACCCCAGCCCCCACTCAGTGCCCAGTTTCTCACGCATTAAACCTCCTCCACCCTCGGGCCTCTCTGCTGACCTGCCTCTATCAGAATGTCTCAGCAATCCAGCCCCGATAAGTAGAGGCCAACCCAGCTGGCAAAGCGTTTCTGATTTTATTTGACATTATTTCCACTCATGGACTTTGACTCCTGGGCAGTCGCCCTGACACAACCCCACGGGCACTCCGCACCCCTGGGGTGCTCCCACTGCTTCCTGCGCCTAGGGGCAGGACCTCACCTGAGGGGCTGCTCCTGCCCCACCACCCCTGCTCTGCCTGCCAAAGTATTTTGGGATCTTCCCAGCCCCCTCACGTCAGGGTGAGAGCAGGCAAGGGGTTCAGGGAGCTCTTGGAGCACAGTGCAGCAGGCTTTTTGGGAACTCACCCTAAGGGCACAGAGCAGAGCAGTGCACTGAGCCCCTCCTAGCAAGGCTTGGAACTGGGGGGTCTGGAAGGTATCTCCCAACCCCACATCCCCATGGGAATTTTCATTTGACCCCCCATTTTCACCCTTTTTTCCTCCTGCAAGCTGTCAGTAACCCCACCCCCAGGAAATCCAGTGGCCCTCCCTGCCCCCAGCCTGGCCCATTCACCACTGCCCGGACCAGAGCAGGGAGGGGAAGGTGGGATTTCCTCCTTTAGGGAAAAGAGGCACGGGGAAAGGAGGGAGCTTCTTCCATTCGCTGCAGGAAACACTCCCCAGAAGTACCCTCGTCATCCACTGGGGATCAGGCACCTTCCCTTCCCCTTCCCACAGCTGGCAGCAGCAGCAGCCACACCACTCCCTTCTCCAGTCTCCCAGCTGCTGCTGCTTCAACAAGCTGGGATGTCCTGGGATTGCCCTCTGAGGCTCTCTGGAGGAGAAGGAAGAAATCCAAGAGGAGAGCTCATGACTAAGCTCTGTCCAAAGCAGTTTAATCTCCTCTTGGGCCCTGACCTCACACCACCCCATGCCAACCCTGGTGGAGCTGGGCTGATACTGGAAATCGGACTGGAAACTTCAAATCCCCTCTGGCCTGGGCCTGTCTGGGCTCCTTCCGGCTGCACACGGAGCTCTGAGCACAAACAGCTCCACAAAACCAGGTGTTTTTATTGAAATCAAATTGGTTTTGCATAAAGAGGAGCCACCCTGCACCTTTGGTGCCATGTGTCAACGGAAACCATGCAAAGAACATGAAGAAAACAAAACCAAGAGAGAAGTGAAAACTCAATGTTTTGGGTCTTTTTAAATCCATTTACTGACTTCACCACACAGAAAATAAAAAAAACAGTACAAAGAACTGTAAAAAATTCTGATCCTTCCAAGCAAGGTGCATTTCACTGCAGCAGAAAACAAATCAAGTGCTGGTTCAAGCCTAAAAAACAGGAATATTTGGCAAAAAAAGCCCTCTGTACCGACAGACACCATCCATGGAAAACACGTGTGTCCAAAGGGAAGAGGTTCTGTGCACCTTGACCCCTTTGGGACACGTTGCATAAATACCATAAACTCAACAAACTGGGAGCAATTCCCAGAGGTTTCGGGCAGCCTGGACTGTTGGTAGAACACACCAGCCTCGGGAAGTGCTGGCAGGGAGATTTTGGGGGAAAACCCCCCATTTCAGCTGGGTGTGAGCTCTGCCTCTCCCCAGACCTGTGGGTCTGTCCTCATTACCCCAACGAGCTTGTGCTAGGATTGAGGTGTTTTGAGGTCCAAAATATTCCCTCCTCTGCTGGCAGCAGGGTGGGATTCCCACAGCATGGAGCAAGAGAGGATTTGAAACAGCTCCCAGGATAGAAAAATGAGTAGATGGTGAAAAAAAAAAACAACCCTTCCTATATTATCATTCAATTAAAAAAGAAAAACAAAACAGGACAAAGCAGGCATAGAGCACTCACACTCCAAAAAGCACACACACTCCAAAAATCCTGGCCGAGGCAGCTCAGGAGCACACGGAATTCCACACACTGGAATAGGGTTTGTCTCCCCGCTGTCACCAGCCAAAAGCCGGCATCCCCCTCCCCAAGCCTGCCCTAGAGCAGCCCCCCAGATCCCACAGCAGCTCCGGGGCAGGGTGGTTTGGTGCAGGGGGTTCCCACCCTTTTCCCTGAGAGCCACATTCCCGTTTCCCTTTCCTTGCCCTCCGCCCTCCTGCTCTCCAGAACAACTCCTGGAAGTCCTGTCAGCATCCTAGATGTTTCCTAGGGAAACTCTGGGAACTCTTTAAAGCCAAGAGGGACTTTCATGCTCCTTGTGCTTGCCAAGAGCCAGCAAAAAGGGAAAGGATGATTTTAAGGTCTGGAGAAGGTCAAGCCCTCTCTCCCCTCTTGGAATGAACTATCAGGAAATCAGAACTAGAGCTGCAGCTTTCACAGTGACCAGGAAATGGCTCTGTCCTTGTCCAAGGTGACCACAGAGCAGGGAGCTGATTGTTCCCAAGCCTGGGAAGGCCAGAAAAAAGGCCCCCAGGAGGGAATTTAACCGTCCTGGGATTCTTCCCGTGTAGTCAGTGCAGGCAAGTGTGGGACTGGCACACGGCTGGCACCTGCTGTGGCACACCTGGGTGCCCACGTGAGGAGCTCTGGGTTCCTCAAATCCATTTCTTTCTGCCTATACTGGAGAAATCCAAAGCAGGAGCCAAGCAGGTACTTTGTGCCCTCTCCAGAAACATCCCAGCTCGAACAAACCTCTTGGGAGCAGAACTGCAGGCATTAAACCACCTCAGAGATGCCACTGGGGCACCAACCCCTCTGGCAGCCCTTGGTCCAACTGGCACCAGTCCAACGCAGCTGGGGGCTGGGAGCTTCACTCATCCCAAACTCCTCAGGGATTTACACTCCTTCCTTCCTACACCTGACAGGGAAGGAAGCAATCTTCCCATCTGCACCCCTGACACCGACAGGGCACGGAGCTTCCCCAGCCTGACCCTCTCCTCCACAGCATCGCACCACAGCCAACACCCCCAGTGCAAATGGCTGAGCTGGGAGCACTGGGAGGGAAAAGAGCTGCACAGAGCACCAAGGGTTTGAGCTACACCGCAAAAACTGCTTCAGCGTGGCCCAAGGTGCGTGTGAAAAGGGGAATCTGGGTGTGAAACTGGAAAATTGATCAGGGAGGGAAGACCCAAATCCCAGTCTGTGGTGGATCAATTCCAAACAAGCTCAAGAGAATTCACATGCTCCCAGCTTGAGCATCCAAACCCAACAGATGGAGGAGCAGGAGGAGGAGCAGGAGGGGGAGGAGGAGGAGGAGACCAAGGCAGCTCTGTTCTCAGGCAAGGGACAGTCCCATGGCTCATTGTGCAGCAGATCCTTAATTTTCCCCCCCAAATGGAAGGGTCAGTCCAGCAGATGGCAAATTCCATTACATTGGGACACAGAAGTTCTGGGTGTGCAGTTCTGGGACTGGCTTTTCCACAGCCAGACGCCCAGGGGGAAAACAAGGCAGCTGGGAAAGGAGAAATTTAGGGAAGTGAGAGGTTTTATCAAGGTGCAGGTGCAAACAAAAAGCGTTTCCCCTCCTTCCCATGGACTGAAATCCAACTGTGGCAGCACAGCATTCCCATCGCCGGCCATCATCATCCCGGGAGGAATCTAGATCTGGAAAGGCAAAGGGAAAGGTTGGAACTACCTGAAAGCTCAGAATCACTCTGCTGCTCTGTCCAGACCTGAGTGGGCTGAGGAGCTCCCAAAGCAAACTCGAGCTCTTGCCTTTGTTTTCCTACCTTTCCTCTTCCCATGGCAGAGAACAATTACAGGCATGTCTGCCTTGAAGGGCTACAGGTGGAAAAAAGTTTCAAGGGAGAGAAGAAAGGATTTCTCCACAAATCCTACCCTTGTCTCACTAAAAACCTCTCTGACAAGTCATTTGGATCAGTGACAAAGCCGTTCAGCACAGCCCAGCTCGAGAGCGTCCGACCTCTGCCCCGGGTCAGCTCTGGCAGCATTCCTCAGTGTGACTGCTTCTATTTCCTGGCAAAACCCTGCTTCTACACCAAACTCTGCTTTCCAGACCGACTGAGCTGGGGCTTTGGGACCCTTCGCACCCCAGGCACGCCAACCCCCACTCTGGGCTGGCTCTCACCTTTTGATCCAGTCTCTGATAATCACCAGATTTGGGCCGCCGACCAGTTTTTGACCTTTTTCCTTCCAGAGCAAAAGCAATGATCTTTGGAGAGAGCAAAACAGAGACAGGGTGAGTGGGACAGCAGCCTCCAACACAGGCTTACCTGTGGTTTTCCATTTCCCTGCTCTCACAACCCCTTTTCCTGTGACACCTGGAATATGTAAATGCCAGTACTCAACCCCAGCTAAGATAGATAACGAGGTTTGCTCAACAAGCACAAAAAAGTAAGAATTTGTTTTCTTTCTCCTCCCTCAAAACCAGCTTTATGTGAGGTAAAACAACCCCAATCTTGTGCAGCCTGCTATAGAAAACTCAGTAGAAAACTGTCAGAGAAAACACGTAGAGATCTCACACCCCTTCGTGTTTTCACCTCTTAGCTGAAAATCAGCAGCACAGCTGAGAACACCCGGTTTCCACCAGATCTGACCCCTTTCCTGGTCACAACTCCCCTGCTCCTCCCACTGCTGTTGGGACCCCATGAACATGAACCATACTGGTGAGAAACCAGTCAAGATGAGAGGAAAGCACTGAGTGGGCCCCAAACCCAACCCTCAGGGCTTGAGCAGGGCTGCTTACCTTCCGTTTGTTGTGGTAGGCCACATACAGGGCCGCGACGATGACGGCCGTGGTCACCAGGTAGGCAAAGAAGTGGCTGCTCTCCGAGCGGGCCCTGGGCAGGGAGGGAACACTCTTCTCTCTCTCCTGGTTCACGGAGCTGTCACTGCCCTCCTCAGCCTTGGCCACGTCCTCTCCGGTGTTTTCTTCATTTTCCAAAGAGCCGTCGCCCTCCACAGGGTTTTGGTTCTCCTGGGAGCTCTTTTGATTGTCCTGGCTCTGCGTCTGCTGGTCACCAGCACTGCCCTGGGTCTCGGTCTGGGCCTGCTGCCCACCACTGCTGCCTGGGCTGGTGTCCCCGTTTGCCTGCCCATTACTGGCCTGGCTGTCCTGGGTGCCAGCCCCGTTCCTGTCGTTGCTGACCTGGTTGGTGCCCTGGTCCTTGTTGTTGCTGCCATTTGTGTTCTTGCCTCCCTCAGTGTCGCTGCTCTCGTTGTTGCCAGCCTTGTTCTTCTCACTGCTGCCCTCCTTGTTGGTGTCCCCACCCGTGGGGCTGCCTGGGTTGCCACCATCCTGGCCGTTCTTGTTGGCATTGCTGTCCTGCTCGGTGTTCTGCTGGCTGTTGTTGTCGTGGCTGTCAGTCTGGCCGCCATTGTCACTGCCTGGGGTGCCCTGGCCACCAGTGCTGCTGCCACTGTTGCCCTGGCCATCAGTGCCACCACTGCCTGTGCTGCCTTGGCTACCACTGGTGCTGCTCTGGGCTCCATCCCCTTGTCCTCCACCTCCTGCATTGCCGCTTGCACCAGGCCCGTTCGCATCTTTGTTGTCCTGAGCAGGCTTCACGCTGCTGCCTTGGCCACTGTCGTTCTGTGAATCCTTTTTCTTCTTCTCCTCCTCCTCCTCTTTGATGCTGTTTCCAGTCAGAATTTTGGCCGTCTGGTCATCATTTGTCTTCTGGTGCTCATCTGCCTCAGTCTTGGTACTCGTGTCTGTTTTGGGGTCGCCACTGTTGCTGGGATTCTTCTGCTGCTGGTTTTGGTTGTCTGGGGACGCGTTCTCACGTTCCTGGTTGTCATCTGTTGCAGGTGGCTGGGCTGCCTCAGACTCTGTGGAAGATCCGGCATCCATTTGCTGCCCCTCTACTGTAGGCAAACACGGAGAGCAGTCAGTACTGGGGGGGCTGAGAGCTGGAGAGCAGAGGGGAAATCCCCCGAGAGAGATGGTGGAACCCACGGGGGGAAGAGGGGAAACCCCACAGGAGCCGGGGGAACCCACGGGGACAAGTGGGAGCAGATGGGGAGGGGAACCCCAAGGGAGAGGAAGGACCTCAGGGGGGAGAGGGGGAACCCCCGGGTGACCGAATGCACCGGACCACAAGGAACCCCTCCCGCAGGAGGGGCCCAAGAGCAGAGGAGGCCCCGCAAACCAAATGCGGTACCCGACCCACCCTCGGCCCAAGGGCTTCGCTGCCCTCTCCTGCCCCTGTCACAGTCCCCCGGCCGCCGTCCCTTCGCGACCCCTCCCCGGGCCCGCCTGGCACCCTCTCCCGGTGTGGCACCGGCCCCTCACCCGCGGCGCGGGCGGCGCAGAGCCCCAGGAGCAGCAGGAGCAGCAGCAGCGGGCGCGGAGCCTCCATGGCGGGCGGGCCCCTCACGGCCGGTTCGGCCCGCAGGTGCCGCTGCCGGGCGCAGATCTCGCGAGAGCGAGGGGCGGGGACGGGAGGGAGCGAGAGCGGCTGCGCGGGGGCGGGGACGGACGGGGCTTGAACTTTTGGGCGGTGCCTCAGTGCGTGGGGCGGGGCTTAAGGACGCAACAGGGCGGAGCTTGCTAAGGGAGGGCTTGGGGCGTGGTCTGGCCGTCGGGGCGTGGCTTGTGCCGCCTGGGGGCGGGGCTTAGGGGCCGGAGGTCCATCGGGAGGGGCTTGGCGCCCCCTGGCGGGTGCGGGGCCCGCCGCAGCCCGGGCCCCCGTGGGGTCACAGCGGCGTTTTGGGGTAAAACCCGCCGGTTTGGGGCCTGTTTCCCGAGCCGGAGAGTCCAGGGCGGGGAGGTAGGGAGCAGGTTAGTGAGCAGCGGCCCCAGACGGGCGCTGGGAGTGCACTCCCGGCTCGGGAGTGGGCGAGCCTGGGGGCCAACAGGCAGGAAATCAGGGGTGGTTTCCTTTCCTTGGCTTCAGGACAGCTCTGGAGAACTTGCTGGTTTTGGATAACTTGGTACTTTTTGGGTATTATTTCTTTTTTTTTTTTTTTAATCCCTTTTATTTTTTGGACTTTTTTTTTGGATANGCAAACACGGAGAGCAGTCAGTACTGGGGGGGCTGAGAGCTGGAGAGCAGAGGGGAAATCCCCCGAGAGAGATGGTGGAACCCACGGGGGGAAGAGGGGAAACCCCACAGGAGCCGGGGGAACCCACGGGGACAAGTGGGAGCAGATGGGGAGGGGAACCCCAAGGGAGAGGAAGGACCTCAGGGGGGAGAGGGGGAACCCCCGGGTGACCGAATGCACCGGACCACAAGGAACCCCTCCCGCAGGAGGGGCCCAAGAGCAGAGGAGGCCCCGCAAACCAAATGCGGTACCCGACCCACCCTCGGCCCAAGGGCTTCGCTGCCCTCTCCTGCCCCTGTCACAGTCCCCCGGCCGCCGTCCCTTCGCGACCCCTCCCCGGGCCCGCCTGGCACCCTCTCCCGGTGTGGCACCGGCCCCTCACCCGCGGCGCGGGCGGCGCAGAGCCCCAGGAGCAGCAGGAGCAGCAGCAGCGGGCGCGGAGCCTCCATGGCGGGCGGGCCCCTCACGGCCGGTTCGGGCCGCAGGTGCCGCTTCCGGGCGCAGATCTCGCGAGAGCGAGGGGCGGGGACGGGAGGGAGCGAGAGCGGCTGCGCGGGGGCGGGGACGGACGGGGCTTGAACTTTTGGGCGGGGCCTCAGTGCGTGGGGCGGGGCTTAAGGACGCAACAGGGCGGAGCTTGCTAAGGGAGGGCTTGGGGCGTGGTCTGGCCGTCGGGGCGTGGCTTGTGCCGCCTGGGGGCGGGGCTTAGGGGCCGGAGGTCCATCGGGAGGGGCTTGGCGCCCCCTGGCGGGTGCGGGGCCCGCCGCAGCCCGGGCCCCCGCGGGGGCACAGCGGCGTTTTGGGGTAAAACCCGCCGGTTTGGGGCCTGTTTCCCGAGCCGGAGAGTCCAGGGCGGGGAGGTAGGGAGCAGGTTAGTGAGCAGCGGCCCCAGACGGGCGCTGGGAGTGCACTCCCGGCTCGGGAGTGGGCGAGCCTGGGGGCCAACAGGCAGGAAATCAGGGGTGGTTTCCTTTCCTTGGCTTCAGGACAGCTCTGGAGAACTTGCTGGTTTTGGATAACTTGGTTCTTTTTGGGTATTATTTCTTTTTTTTTTTTTTTAATCCCTGTTATTTTTCGGACTTTATTTTTGGATAAGCTGTTATTTTTCAGATACTGTGTCATTTTTGGATAACCTGTTGTTTTTCTTTTTTGGCCGAAGCGGACACGTCCTGTTTGAGAGCAGTGATTCCCAGCGGCAGCAGGAAATTGGCTGTGCCTGTCAGCGGGCACCCAGGACTGTTCAGTTCTTTCCTTTTATCTGGTTTAGGCTGTTAAATCTCCCTTCTCTGGACTAAATATCCAGCTTTTCATAGAATCATGGAATCCCAGAGTGATTTGGCTTGGAAGGGACCTTACGGACCATCCAGTCTCACCCCTGCCGTGGGCAGGGACACCTTCCACTACCTCAGGTGGCTCCAAGCCCTGTCCAGCCTGACCTTGGACACTTCTAGGGTTGGGGCAGCCACTCCATTTAACCCTAAAACACAGGAAAAACATCACATGGAAACCAACCGAATCCCACACAATGATTGGGGAATGACTGGGGAATAACTGGGGAATAATCCTGCCTTGGAGTGTGGTGGAAGATGTGGTTGATTTTCTTCTCTCATTTTTTTTTTCCCAATCTCTGGGGAATCTCCGTTCAATTCAACACATTCCAGCAATCCCTGCTGCTCGGCTCTGCCCGTGCCAGCCTTTCCAAGGAGACCAGAACAGTTGGCCCAACGCTTTTTTGGGATTTAAACAGAGAACTGAGGCTGTTTCTCATGCTCAGCTTTCACTCACCCCCTGGAAGTCAAGAGTGACTGAGCAGAGGCCAAGATTTACAACAATGCCTCTGGAATGGGATTCTGCCCAAAATACCATGGATGAGGCTGACATTAGCCCAGAGCCTGGTGGCTTGCACCAGGATCCAGCACTTTTTCTGGGTTCAAACAGGATGAACAGGATTCTTGACCTCCCCTCCCCTCCCCTCAGGCCCCTCACAACGCGGCCCGAGCCAATGTGATGGCAGCTGCTGGTCCTGGATCATGGGATCATGGAACATCCCAGGCTGGAAGGGGCCCACCAGGACTACAAGGGTTGACTCCAGCTCCTGGCCCTGCACAGGACACCCCAAAACCCGAGCACGTTATCAGCTGAACAACAGCTCCACATCCCAGCTTCGGTTTTGGGGCATTCCTGGGCTGGTGCCATCTATTCTCATAAATCCTTCTGGATTCACTTTTTGGGGGTGAGTCTCTGAGAATAGCCACCAAGAGCAGGCTGGACACACAAATCTGGCCTTAATTATCACTAATTGGGGTGTTTTAACGTGTTGTCCCAAGGTCTGGTGTCAAGACAATAAAGTCCTCACCTCGTCCGACATGTCTGCATCCCCCATCCCGCCCCTTCCCTCCGAGGGCTAATCTGGTCAGGATAAAGGATCAAAAGGAGAAACAATTAGCAAATGGAAGAATTTAATGATGCTAATTAAAATGTATTAAGTGTAGCCACTGCCTCTGCACCAGCTGCTTTGGCAGGAGCCCGGAGAGCGAGGAGCAGCAGCCTTACCCCGGTGCAGAGCGGGATAACAGGACATCTGGTGCGCCCTCCCCTCTGGCCCCCGAAAAAAAAGAGGTTTGAAGAAACCTCGGTGTTCGTGGTGGAGCCCCTAATTAGCTCCATCTCTGCAGGAGACCCCTGGGACCTCATTAGGCTTTTCAATTAGTGCCTGGNGCTCCCGGGTCTGGCAATGAACCCCGCGGTGCCCGGGGGCCCGTGCCAGCTGTAGGAGGTCTTCAGCCTTTTCACGGGATCAGGGAATGATTTGGGCTGGATGGAACCTTAAAGGTCGTGTCCTTCCACCCCTTCCACCATCCCAGGCTGGTCCAAGCCCCGTCCAGCCTGGCCTTGGGCACTCCCAGGCACAGCTCTGCAGCAATCCCTCCCCTGGACCCCCCCCAGGCAGGGGACACCGGCCCCTCCCCGAGCTTTGTTTTGCTCTGGGAGCGGGCAGCAGTGGTGGCAAATGTGATTTACCGAGGGCACAGCTGCTGGTTTCCAGTCTCGGCTCCATCATCCACACGGATGCTCCCAGCTCTCCTGCCCAGCTGTGCCCGTGGGGACGCTGTCCTGAGCACGCTGGCCCCTCTCCCAGCTGCTCCGTGCTCTCAGCTAAGGCAGGATCCAGCTGTCCCACCTCTCTCCACACCGTGCTATCCCTTCCCTCTGCTGCTGACACTCCATTCCGTTCCCTCCTGACCTTTTCCCCGTCTCTGGATGTGGCTGGGGTACGCTCCGTGGGAAGCCAGTCCCCCCCGGAGTGGGAGCGGAGAGTGAGCCGTGGCAGTGCCTTGTTCCTCAGGGGCCTCGGGCCGCAGAACTGCAGGGCTTTGGTGCAGCTTTGAGAAATGGAGTCTTGTAACTGGGAAGTCATGGAATCATGGGACAGTTTGGGTCAGATGGGACCTCAAGGACCATCCCCCCCTGCCAGGGGAAGGGACACCTTCCACTGTTCCAGGCTGCTCCAAGCCCCATCCAGCCTGGCCTTGGGCACTGCCAGGGATCCAGAGGCAGCCACAGCTGCTCTGGGCACCGTGTGCCAGGGCCTCACCTCCCTGCGGAGAACAATTCTTTCCCAATATCCCACCTAACCCTGCCCTCTGGCAGTGGGAAGCCAATCCCCCTTGTCCTGTCCCTCCAGGCGCTTTCCCCAAGCCCCTCTCCAGCTCTCCTGGATCCCTGTTAGGCACTTCAGAGAGCCAAACACCACTGGGGAGTATCCCAGGCCTCCCACGTCCTGGACTGCCCGGCTCCATTTCACCTCCCGGCTCTGAGGACAAGTTAAATCATGAGAAACATCACCTAAAACTTGTCCAAAACAGAACAGTGGGGCCACCAGACGTCCTGGCCACATCTTCCCAAATGGAAATGCGCTGGATATCCAGGTTTTTTCTGCAACAAAGACAAACCCCAGAGTTTTCCTCTTCTAGAATCATGAAATGGTTTAGGTTGGAAGGGACCTTAAAGACCAGCTTGCTGCAGTCCTCTCCCGTGGACAGAGACACCTCCAGTAGAAGTACTTCCCAGAGGACAAATAAAATCCCAAAGGACCAATTTTCCATGGACAAGCACTCTGAATCCAGTGTTTTTGTCCAGCTGTACTGCTGCAGGCAGGGTGGATATATCGATCCCACGACCTGTTCCACCGTGACAGCTCCAGTGGGTCCACCCAGGACTGGAGCAATGCATCCCTGGTCTCACCTTCTCCCCCAGGAGCAGCGAGGCCAGGAGGGTTTGGTGACCAATTGCTTCTGGCATGGATAATCCCACCCCGTCCCAGCTCCGGAGCACTGCGAAAGCATCGGAACAGATGTTCCTTTTCCGTATGGGAAAACACTGAGTAAAACAAAGGAATATTCTCCTGCTGAAGCCCAACATCTGTTTGAAGCTGTCTGGCTCTGGTTCAGATTTAATTCTTGTGACAGGTCTCTTCATGCTTCTAATGTCCCATGAAATCCAATTCAAGGGGCTGTTTGTCCGTAGCCTGCTCCTGGTGTTGGGGAGAGCGGGGCCGCATGTCGTCCAGGCGTTCCTCACCAAAAACCAGTTTCTTGGAACAGTTTCTGTAGAAAAAGCTCCGTTTTGCCTCTTTTCAACACAGTAATGCACGTTTTGGGTGACACCCTAATCCCCTCGGCCCCGGTGCTCACACGACTGTGCAACACGTGGCCGCTCCTCCCGGGTGCTGCCAAGGAGGAATCGTGCCCTATTGCAGAATTTACACATTTTTTTTAAAATTTGAAAGCAAGAAATTTAAATAATTTGGAGTGTGGAATGGAAACACCTCCCAAATTTGGGGTAGTCTTGGGTGTGACAACAATAAGGATGCTCCGGGCACTCGGAGGATTTGGTGGCACCAAACATCTGCGTGAGCTGCGCTCGCTGCCCGCGGCTCCCAGCTTGCCAGGGCCCCTTCGAGCAATGACTCCGGAGTTCTGGGATGCTCCAAGCTGGGAATTTCAGCTGTTCAGATGATGGTCCTGAGCTGGATAGAGAAGCCATGCTCCTGCTGGAGGTCCCACTGCTGCTTGCAAAAGCATCAGGAGCTTTCACAAGGTTTTGGGAGCTGGTGTTGGCCCCAGGCATGTCCCCAGGGCTCAGCCAAGGGCTCACATCTGTGCCCGTAGTTGGGGCCTGGTTCAGGTGTCAGATTTTATGGTTCTGCCCAGCTCTGATATGAAAATCCCCAAATCCAGGTGTCATCTGCTGCAGATGTAGATGCCAACATCTTGCACATCTAGAAAACACAGACAGAGCCTCCTCAGTCACCATGACGTTCCCTTTTCCCTCCACCTGCAGACAGGCGCCTGCTGCTGCTCCAGTTCCTTAAAAATGCTTCCCTGGTGGCTTCTCAGCACTGGAAAGGAGAAGAGAAATGTCACAACAGGAGGAAAAAGTGTCACTGATTCCCCAAATGAGCCAAAGCCCCGCCAGACCCAGCAGCTATGGGATGGGCTCACCCATCACTGATGGTCAGGATGTTGTTGTTGGGGGGACACTGTGGTCCCCAGAATGCAGGAGGGGTGCGGGTAGAGAGCAGGGAACAGGGCAGGAAATTCCAAAGGAGAATGGAACAGGACTGTGAACCCCATAAATTAGCTCCAGGCAGGTGCAGCTCCAAGTCAGTCTGCAACAGAAACAAAATTGTGAGTTCCAGGGGAAAAATCAAGGTTTTTTTCCTGCTAAAATACGAGAGGGAAGAGTCCTGATATGCCCAAGTATTGAACTGACTGAGGACTCCAGATGGTTGAAAATCCATTGGGTTGGTTTTGTGCTGGTCCTTTTTCATTCCAATCTTTTCATCCCTGGTTTGAAAGAAGCAGGCACAGAGGACCCACACCAGTAACTCCCTGGCTTCTCCTGAACTGGTTCACCCAATCTCCCCGAGTCCTGATGCCTTGATCTCCCAAGCAAACCGCGCAGTGTTGATGGACACCCCAAAATCCCCCTGTGCCCATCGACAGAGGTGTTCAGGGGATGCTGGACCTCAGGAGCAGGAGTTCTGTCCCAAGATACTTCCCAGGAAGGTGGCAATGGGTAAGGTGCTTCCCACACAGACCACACTCACACGGTGAGCTGCAGCTGTAGTTTTATTTCCTTTTGTGAAAAATAACAGGATTTTGAGGTGATAAAAACACAACCCCTCCCAGGGCTCAGCCCCAGACCCTGCCCACCCCAGCACGACTGCAGGCAGGAGCAGCACCGACGGAGCAGCATCCCCGGGGCAGGATCCGGCTCCCTGCCAGGACAGAGCAAGGGTGGGAGCTGGGGATGGGAGCAGGACGGGAGGATTTGGGAGCAGCTGGAGGCGTTCCCGCTCCTGGATCCGGGATGGAGTGCCAGTTCCAGTCAACACCTGCCGCGTGTGGTGCTGGCATCACCATGCGGGTGTCGTCCCTGTGCCGGTGTCATCCCTGTGCCCCACGGCGGCGACGGGCACTCAGTTCATCCCACGGAGATTCCCATCATCGGCAGCTTGTGGAGGGCCTATTTTATTTTTTTTTTTCCTTTTTTTCCTTTTTTTTAATAAAAACAGTCTTTAGGTCGACTGCTGGCAGCAGCTCTGAGCAGAAAGNGGAGGAAGAGGAGGCTTTGCTGGTGAGGACAGTGGAATGCACGGCGAGCTGAGCCCTGGCCTCCGGCTTGGTGGTGAGCGAGAGCGGCTGGGCCTGCTCCGAGTGGGTGGCGGCCGGCGCGGCCGGCGAGGCCAGCGCTGCCGACGGCGTGGCGGGCGAGTCCAGCATGCTGCCGTGGGA
>VYXC01012890.1:8198-21355 GCA_013397175.1 Platysteira castanea | reverse complement strand
GACGGGGTGGGATGGAATGCCCCATGTGCTCCACTGACCATCTCAGCCGTCCCAGTCATGGCATCCTCTGGGATGGAATACATCTGGTGCTTTGTCTTCACCTTCCACTGCCCCTCCTCCCCCTCGCCCACCTTCACCAGCATCACACGGAAATTGGTGCCGCCCAGGTCCAGTGACAGGAAATCTCCCACCTCTGCAAAGCCAGGGAGAGGGGGAGAAGGTGATGGGCTCTAGGTAGGCTCAGCCTTCCACATGGAGCTTGACAGGGTCCGAGGAAGGGGTAACACACAAGGGACTGGGAGTGACACCGTACCAGAGCCCTCAGGGGTGGAGCGGACGTAGGTGGGCAGCATTTTGACAGAGGCTTCCTCATGTGTCTCCAGCTTGAGCCCTCGGTCCATCTCCTTCTGCATCCGGTACATCACCTTCTTCAGGTCCTCCTCCTTCAGCCGGAACTCTGACAGGATCTGCTCCACCTGCACACAACACAGCATCAACCAGGGACGAGGGATATGGGATGCAAGGGGTCTGAACTGCAAGAAATAGCCAAGTTTCCCTTTCCCCAGCCCTGGTTTTCCCCACTGGCACATGGACACCCTGAAATGCCTTATCCTATCGCTCTGCTGTTCTCCTCCAGCTGAACAGAGGCACCAGGGAATCCATAGGACCATCACAAGGCACCAAGACCCCTTCTGGTGCTGCCTGCAGAATGCCACAGTCAGCTCTGGGGTCCCTGGGGACCAGGGCTGGCACTGGTGTTCTGCCATCCCTGTCACCCAGCTGAATTTTTTGTGTAGAAGCTGGCACCATTCCAGCAGTGACCTGGGACATCCCATCCTGATGAATCCCATGTTCGTTCCCAGCAAGGAGGGCTTCTGGTCAGGCCATTGAGGAGCATAGCATCTCCCACCAGGGATGTGGGATTCTTTTATGATGAAGATGCTGGTCTGTCTTCCTTGTTCCCCTGGGAGCATCCCTCTCCCTGTATCCTACTGGGATTCGTGGGTACCATTTTCCACACATCAAATGTGGGGCTAGTATGGGGCAGAGGGCAGGCAGGCAGGAACATTCTCAGGGCTTGCTGCCTTGCCTTGCTGCCAGGGACACCCGCAGGGCCCACTCCAGGGAAGCACCTGGCAAGCAGGATCCATGTTTATCCTTTCCGTAGCAACCCCAGGCTCGGCACAGCCTCCATTAGCCGGCAGGGCTGGGGCCAGGTGCCCTGGCTGTCAGATGGAGCTGGAGCCGGCCCTCCTCCACCAGCTGCAGTCGGCAGCATTAGGGCTCATTAGTCACCGGCTCTGGGGAGGCTCCAGTCGTCTTGCTGGCACACAGATGTTTGCCTCGAGGCTGCTGCTGTTTCCTGACAGGTTTTGGGGTAGGGGGCTTAGTAAAGCATTTGGGGTTTGGCTTGGAGCATCCCAACACTGGGGGCACCCCTTGCCTCAGCTCAGTCCAGCTGCCCTCCATCCTGGCACATCACCTGGCCCCCAGTGCCATCCCTTGGCCTCCAACCCCTCAAGTAGGGGCTTAGCCCAAATATCTCTGAGGCCCTGCAGAGCTCCTGTGACCTCAGCCACCACGCACAGCTGGGTGGGATCCTGGCACCCTGGCACCTCCCCACTCCATCCTAGTCCTGAGCGCTGGGGGCTCCTGCACACAACATTAGCCCTGTACCCCCAGGTGCTGGGAGACAAAACCCCAAGAGACATGGCTGCAGCTCGGACTCCCCAGAATGGGGCCGGGCACCCACGGCAGCACTGTGGTGAGGTTCGCCCTGATCCAGAGGGTGTTTGGCCCAGGATGACTGGAAAAATCCTGCCAGGAAAAGCAAGGAGCTGGATCCGATCATCTCCCCTGGGCTGTTGGCTGAAGGTATTCAGTGCTAATCCATCCCATGGTGTCACTTGGCATGGGAACACCAGATCTGCCACAGCTGGAGGGTCCCTGTCCCAAGGCTGCCACTCAGGAGTCCGAATTTTATTTCTCCAATGTTTTTTCCATTTCAGCACCACATGTCCCTACTCATCTCTTCACTCGCCTTCAAAACAATGAGCTTGGCTCTTCCCTGGCAGGATTTGACTCTTCCCACATGATGTTATCTGGCTCTCAGTGTCCCATGGAAATGGTGTGCTCCAATGCATCCCACAAATGGGATGGAGCTGGGAACCATGTGGCTGCTGGCTGCAGTGGCTGGCGACACCTGTCTCTGCTGGTCCAGCATGTGCCGAGTCCCCTCAGTGTCCCCTCGGTGTCCCCTCGGTGTCCCAGGGGGCAGCAGGGAATATCTCCACTGTCCTCACCCGTGACCCCATGAGCTCAATCCATCTGGGAGAGGATGCTTCCTGCAAACAACTGGTTTTTGTTTGAGCCGTGTGCCATCCTGCTGGGTGCCTCGGTGAAAACAATGACAGCCAGCTGAAGGAGCTGACCGGCCCCATCTGATCCCGGGGATGCAGCTGCGTGTCTGCAATATGCCCAGGGTGATGTTGGGATGGTGGGAGCATCCCAGCCCAGCAGAACATCCCATAAATGCTCCCAGGTCCATCACGAGCCCTCAGTGCTGTAGGACCTGTGCTGTGCTGGGGGGTGACCTCAGGGATGGAGACCCCCCTGGGGCACGTTGGGCTGCCTGTAGGCTGCCCAGGAGCTGGTGTCCTCCCCAGCCATCCTCCTGGCTACATCTGTTGGAACCTTGGGAGATACTGGGAGCACCTGGCCGCTCGCTCCAGGGAAAGCTGGAACCCCGCTGAGGATCCGCACCCTTCTCCACACAAACTGGGCACCCCCCAGCCCCCCAGCATTGCCCTGGCAGCAGCCTCACCTTCTCCTTCCTGCTGCTCTCCATCCTGGCTCGGTGATCCAGCATGGGGGCAGCTGGCGGGGTGGGGTGGGCTGCGGGCCAAGCCGTGCCCCCCTCAACCCCTGTGCCCCCACCGTGGTGCCTGGCCTGGGGTAGCCCCCTGCCCTGTCCTGGAGGGTGTCCGGCAGGCACTGGGCTGCTCCGTCCCTTGCTCCGACCCTTGCTCCACACGCAGATGCTCCACTTTCGCTGCGTTATCTCATCTGATGCTCCAGTCCAGCACCCACTGAGGGGGTCCCGATACCCCCAGTCTCAAATGGAGGGGCAGGGAGCAGGGCCTGGGGCCCTGGTAGGATCAGCCCTGTCGCTCCACATCCTTCGCTCCGGAGGGGTTCCGCTCACACTCTTCCGCTTGCTTCCTTAATGCGTCAATAAATTCCCGGGCTGGTGTTGGCGCAGGGGTCCCAGCCCAGCGCAGTGGGTTTCTGGCAGCCCGTGGGGACCCCCTGGTGCGTTGGCGAGGCTCAGCCAGGACCCTCCCCGCAGAGGCCGCTGGCCCCGTCACGCGAAGCACCACGCCCCGGGTCACCCGTGTCCCCGTTGTCATACCAACGGCTCGATGGTGGTGGCAAGCACTCCACCGGCCGGCTTGGCAACCGGCATGCTCCCATGGAGACTGCGGACACAGCACGGCCTACAGACACCCGCGGAGGGCCGAGGGTGACTGGGAAGTGCTCTGAGCCCCCGGGACGGGAAAGGGTCCAGTGGTGCTGGGATTGACACCAGGCGTCGCAACAGATCGGGGACGAGTGTCGGATTTGAGGATGGGGATGTCGCGACCCCCCTCACCCCTGGAGCCGTGTCATCCACCCAGTGTTGTGGAAATAGGAGACCATGGGGGTCCAAATGGGATGAGGAGCACCCTTGGTCATGGGTGGACCCCGAAAGCTCCTGGTGTTCGTCTATGGCTGCATCTCCTCGGACACAGAGCTGGGGAGGGTCCCCGGGAAGCCTGGATGGGTGTTGGGGTGACAGCCCCATGGGGCACTGAGTGGGCTCTGGGGAGGGCAGAGGGTTTGTGGGTGGCCGAGCAGGGCCTAGGGGGACACAGGGTCACGCCACAGTACCTCACCTGCCCCCTGTGCAGGGGGAACCTGGGGGCACAGGAGGGCTCTGGCAGCCCTGCCCCTGTGCTGGTGCCCACCCATGGAGGGGTCCTCACCCCTCTGAGGGGTCCAAAACCCTCGGGATGTTCACCCACCCCTCGTCAGTACATCCCCATCATGGAGGGGTCCCCATCCAGGGGCAGAACAGCCCTATGGAAGGGTCCCCACTCCCCAGGACATCCCCCAGCACCCGGGGGAGGCTGTTTCCCCTGTGGGGCCCCTCCTTAGAGACGGTCACTACAGCACAGGGAGAGGCCCCCACACAGAGCGGCCCCCGCCCCACAGCCAGAGGGGTGAACAGGCCCCGCCCCCGTTTTCGGGCACGACGCCCCCTGCTGGCCGCCCTGAGGAACGAGTACCGTCCCACGACGCCAGCGCGGCGCTGATTGGTCGGCCGGCTGAGGCCGGAGAGAGGGGAGGCGGGCGGTGATTGGTCAGAAGGCTGCGGGGGCGGTGCGATCTTCGCGCATGCGCAGGACGGGAGAATCCCGTGGCAGCGTCTGGAGCTGGGGCACTTCCGGCGCTGCCGTTCCACTTCCGGGTCGCGCCAATCGCCCCGTCGGCAGCCGCCCGCGTTGAGCCGCGACCGCAGCGNGGTCAGGATGCGGTGTCAGGCTGGGCTCCGGGGCTCGGGGGATTCTGGCTGACTGGGATAGCATTTAAAGGACGGAAGGAGAGTTCGGGGGCAGCCCCAGGCACAGGGGTGGCATAGGGAGGTCCGGGGGTGTCCTGGCCCCTGCATGGCGTCAGCCCCAACCCTTCCTTTCCCCCCAGGCCCACGGAGCCGCCGCAATGAGGCTCTACAGCCTAAGTGTCCTTTACAAAGGTGACCCCAAAGTGCATTTGCTCAAAGCTGCCTATGATGTGTCCACCTTCAATTTCTTTCAGAGATCCAGGTGGGTGCTGGGCAGCTGGAACCTCTGGAAGGGGACTGGGGAGGGGTAATTGCCCCCGTGTGCTGCAGGCTGGCATGTGGCTCAGGCAGGACCTTGGGGAGGGGAAGCAGAAGCTTTTGGGAGGTTTTTTGCTCCACTGGGGTGCAGTGGCAGCAGTGAAAGGCTTTTCCTAAGGGATAATACCCCCAGAGCCNGGGAACTGAGCCGTACTGAGTCATTACGGGGCGAACTGGGTTGTACGGGGGAAGGCAGGGCTGGGCTAGCTAAGGGCCGACGGGTGGGTCGTAGGGGGTTATACCGAGGAGTGGCTGGTTTACACTGGGTGGAGGGGCTNCCAGAGCCGTTCCCTGTGACCTGCTGCAGCACTTGGAGTGATGGGTCAGCCTCAGGAATGGAGTGAAGCTCCTGGAGCCCCAGCCAGCAGTGGCTGAAGTCTCACTCCACAAATCCTCCAGCGCAGCCAAGTGATGAAACTGGGGCACAGGGAATGCCCTGGGAGTGGGCTTAGCTCTTCCCCCTCGGGTGGGGCGAGAGCAGGGCCATCTGTGCCAGGCTCACAGGACTCGCCTGGATCCTGGTGCCCATGGGTTCTTTGGACGCACTTGAAGCTTTTCCCAGCCCACAAAACCCTGCTCAGGTTATTCCAATGGCTTCAGGTGAGCTGGCTGAGCCCCAGATGCCAGTCCAGGCTCCCAGTGTTGTGCTGCTGACTCCAGGCACACAGGGGTCAGGGAGCTCTTGGCAGCTCCTGAGAAGCTCCTGAAGCTGTAAAACAAAGCAGGAATGTGCTGTGGAACAGGTCATTCCCAGCGCCTGCTTCAGATGGTAAAGGAGTTAGGAAATTCCTCTGGGACCCAAATTTTCCATACCGAGGTTTTACGGAGCCTCAGGCACATTTGGTTCTGTAATTCCAGGGGTAAAGGGGAAAGACTGAAGTAAGACTGTCTTAAAAAGCTCTTTCTTAGCCAAATGTGCGAGTGGGACACGGAGCGGTGCCAGTGTGTGTGACATCAGCTCCAATCCCAAAATCCTCTGTAGCTGCAGCTCTTGTTTTCCCAAATCCTGGGAAAATTCCCTGTGTTTATGCTGTGGGCTTCCCCCACAGTGGGCTGTGTCTCTGCTTAAAGAAAAGCCTGGGATTTTGGGAAGAGCAGTGAGGTTTGGAGAGGGGGGTCGGTCTGTGCGTGTCAGTCGTGCAGCTGTTCCCGGGATTTGATGCTTGTACCAGGCTGATTCACAGGTGGTCCCCAGAGGGTCTGCAAGACTTTGGCCCAGGTGTGATGTTTAAGGTGTGTTTAGCTGAAGTTTGGGTTAAAACGCTGCACATTCATTTTTTTGAGGCTATGGAGTTCCCAGAGAGTTGGGTTGAAGGGTTGGATCTGGGATAAACAGGGCTGTGGCTCCTGGGAGCTGTGGAACCTGCTGGGCCGGAGCACAGGGCTGGGCTGTGCCAGTGCCTCACGTCTGCTGAGCATCTGCCAGGGAATTCGGCAGGGTCAGAAGGCAGAGTGAAGTCTTGAGTGCGCAGTTCCTTCAGGAATACTGGGAAATAAAAGCAGTATTCCCAGTGGAAGAGGTGTCCTTGAAGAAGATACATGCTGGGATCTAACTGACATACGATTGGACTCAATGATCTTCAAAGTTTTTTCCAACCTAAATAGGAAACCCTGGGATCATGGTGGGGGCCGTGGCTGACAGCAGATCCCTAGGCTAGGAGGGAGGTGTCCATGCTCCCTCTCTGATGAAGCAGAGATGTTCAGGATGTTCAAGAATCCTTGGGCTGGACTTTTCTCTGCAGGGCCTGAAACCCCGACAGTCCCGAGTCTCCGTGGAACTGGTGCCCAGGCTGGGAGGATTGCAGACCCCTCTAAGGGATGTGTAAACTGTGAGGGGCAACTTCCCCTCTGGAACTGCTTGCAGCGGTGGGAGGCAGTCAGAAGACCATGGTCTTTGCCATGCCATTGTCTGTGTCCGGTGACATTTCCTTGGCACCACGTCACCTCCCAAGCAGGAGCTGTCCCACTCCTTGGTGTTTGGCAAGCTCTGTAACCTGATCCCTGACAAATATCCCTTCCTGGGATTTTCCACCTGAATTGGGGAATGTGTTGCCTCACACTGGCTAATCCCAGCATGCCCAGGATGTGGTGTTTTGGAAACAGGTTTATTTTACTCTTGCTCATTATTTTTGGCCTCTTTTCCTTTGCTGTGGGGTGAGGAGGGGTCACTGAGGAGCCTGTTGGACAGGCCTGAGCCTGGGCCCAGGAATGTTTTCCAAACTTAGACCAAGTCTGGCTTAAGGATATTCTTTAACTTTGACTCACAGGGGTGGCTGGGTGCCTGGGGGGTCAGACATCCCCCTGGGATGGGGAGGGCATCCCTGTCCTGGGCTCATCCCCAGCATGGGCAGGGAGAGTTCTGCCCCTGTGACCAGCTCAGGTAAGACCCCACCTACAGAGCTGCCTCGAACTCTGGGACCTGACATCAGAGGGATGTGGAGCTGCTGGAACAAGTCCAGAGGAGGCCACAGAGATTCTCTGAGGGCTGGAGCCCCTCTGCTCTGGGGCCAGACTGGGGGAGCTGGGGGTGTTCACCTGGAGAAGAGAAGGGCGTGGGGACACCTTAGGGTCTCTTCCAGTGCCTAGTGGGGCTCCAAGAGAGCTGGAGGGGGACTTGGGAGACAGGCACAGAGTGACAGGCTGGATCGATGGGCAAAGGCCAACACTGTGAGGAGTCAACAAAGCTGAGTGCTGGGTCCTGGTCTTGGGCCACAACAAACCCCAGCAGCACTCCAGGCTGGAGCAGAGTGGCTGGAGAATTGGAAAAGAACCTGGGGCTCCTGGTTGGCAGCAGCTGGGCATGAGCCCAGGTGTGCAAGGAGGCCAATGGCACCTGGCCTGTGCCAGCCATGGTGTGGCCACAGGCCCAGGACAGTGACTGTCCCCTGTGCTGGCCCTGCTGAGGCCCCTTGAGGGCTGTGTCCAATTCTGGGCCCCTCATGGCTAGAAGGACAGGGAGGGATTGTCCTGCTCTGGTCTGCACTGAGGTGGCCTCACCTCGAGTCCTGGGGCAGTTTTGGGCACGACAATATAAAAAAGACGTTAAGCTATTGGAGGGCATCCAAAGGAGGCCACAAGGATGGGGAAGGGTCTGGAGGGGCCATATGAGGAGCATCTGAGGGCATTTGGTGTACTCAGCTGGAGGAGGCAGAGGGGGACCTCACTGTGCTCTTCAGCATCTTCCCGAGGGGCAGCAGAGAAGCAGCTCCGATCTCTGCTCTCTGTGACCAGTGACAGGAGCCGAGGGAATGGCTGGAGCTGTGTCGGGGCAGGGTTAGGTTGGATATCAGGAAAAGGCTTTTCCCCCAAAGGGTGTTTGGGCACTGAGCAGGCTCCCCTGGGCAGTGGTCACAGCACGAAGCCTAAGTTCAAGAAGTGTTTGGACAATGCTCTCAGGGACAGGGTGGGATGGCTGGGGTGCTCTGTGCAGAGCCAGGGATTGGACTCAATGATGGGTCCCTTCCAACTCAGCATATTTTGTGTTTCTAGTGGAAGGTGTCAGCAGGGGGTGGAACTGTGTGGTCTTTAAGGTCCCTTCCAACCCAACCTAAACCATTCCACGATTCCATGATGCAGCTGGTCACCAGGTGTTGGCCAGGCAGAGCCAGGTTCAGTGGCATTTTTACTTTCTGCTAAATTCCCAAAAAGCAAGTTCAGCCCAAGTACACAAGTCTGTCACTGCAGCTGGAGGGCTCTGGGTGTTCCCCTGGGTCTGGGTGGTGGTTGGAGGTTTTTGTTTCGGGGGTTGTCACTCTGCAGAGGTGCAGGGTCCAGCCTCTCCCCCAAGGGAAACCCAGTGCTCAGCTGCAGCCCCACAGCCCAGACTTGGGGGCTGGGCGGGAAGGGTTTGTTACCCCCGCACACCGGAGTGCTGTGGGACAGCTGGTTCCCCCAGCACTGCCCCAGGCCCGGCGCTGTGTCCCCGCAGTGTGCAGGAGTTCATGACGTTCACGAGCCAGCTGATCGCGGAGCGCTCGGCGCTGGGCAGCAGGGCCTCTGTCAAGGAGCAAGGTGAGAGCAGCCCGTGCACCCGCTTCCCTGTGGCCCCATTCCTCGGGAAAGTCACCCCAAACCCAGTGCCCGGGTGAGTGGCGCTGGTGGTGGAGGGGCTGGGCCGGGTGTGAGCCCAGCCCAGTGCGGCAGAGGTTCTGGAGGGAGCAGGGCCCTGCTCAAGTGTCTGCACTCTCCCTGTCCCCCTTGGGACCCCTGGAGCTTTTGGGTTGAAACCCTCCCAACTTCCCCGACCCCACCCCAGAGTGGCTGTGCCAGCTTTGCTATGCAGGTCCAGGCTCCATATCCCAAATTCTCACCTCATTCCAGCCTCCCTGTCGTGCTTCACATGCCTCCCGAGCCCCAGGACATGTGGGGCACAGCCTTGACTGGCTGTTGGAGCCTCTTTAATGACACCACAGCCTTGTTATTAATTAAAATTAGTTAAAAATGGGCTGAGCTCTTCCCCCACTGGTTTTTATTTACCTCTGGCTACCGTGGGGTGTCAGTTTCATGTCCCACACTGCGTGGCATGGCTGTGGTCCCTGCCACAGCACAATTTGGGGCTTTTAATATTAAGCCCTTCCTGCTTTCCTAATGAAGTCATGAAAAATGCAGGTGCTGATGACACCTTCCAGGGTGGTTTGTGGGAGGGGGAAAGCTGTGGAGGCTGGGTGGAAGGTGGTGGGTGCTGGGGAAGGCTCGGGACCTTTGCTGCCTCTCTGACAGGAATTTCCTTCCCAGAGTACCTGTGCCACGTGTACGTGCGGAACGATGGGCTGGCCGGAGTGGTGATTGCAGACAATGAGTATCCACAGCGGGTTTGTTTCACCTTGCTGGACAAGGTGAGGGCACATGCTGGGAGCTGCTCCAGGGGCTCCTCCAGTCTCCCCACCCTGGCACACGCAGGGCTTTGTGGACAGTCAGAGCCGACCACCTCGGCCTGGGCATCGCTCTGGTCCTCGTGTGCCAGGACTGTTTGTATCTCTGCCCTCAGCTCATTCAGGAGGGGTGGAGGGGGAGGGTCACCAAGGTGGTCAGAGGGCAGGAGCACCTCTCATGGACTTGGGGAATTGTTTGGGTTGGACAAGCCCTCCAAGACCATCGAGTCCAACCATTTCCCCCACATGGCCAAAGTCACCACTAAACCATGTCCCCAGGTGCCACGTCCACATGTTTTTTTGGATGCTTTCAGGGATGGGGACTCCACCACTGCCCTGGGCAGCCTGTGTCAGGGCTGGACAACCCTTTCCATGCCTCTCCAGCCTGGAGAAGAGAAGGCTCCATAGAGACCCCAGACCCCCTTCCAGAACCTAAAGGAGCTCCAAAAGAGCTGGAGAGGGAATTTGGACAAGGGCCTGGAGGGATAGGACAAGGGGCAGTGGCTTCCCACTGCCAGAGGGCAGGGATAGATGGGATATTGGGAAGAAGTCCCTACTTCCCTGTAGGGTGGTAGGGACTAACACAGGTTTCCCAAAGAAGCTGTGGCTGCCCCATCCCTGGAATTGTCCAAGGCCAGGCTGGACAGGGCTTGGAGCAACCTGGTCTAGTGAAAAGTGTGCCTGCCCATGCCAGGGATGTGGATAAGCTGTAAGGTCCCTTCCCAAAAATCTCCAAACCTCCTATTTTGATGAGCAAAACTCCTCCAGCCACTGTGGCCCTACAGCTGTGGCTCCTGGGTGGTAACTGCTGCTTCCTCACCTGGCAGGTGCTGGATGAGTTCTCCAGGCAGGTCAGCAAGATGGACTGGCCCTCAGGGTCACCTGCTACCATCAGCTATTCTGCCTTGGATGGATACCTCAGCAAATACCAGGTATGGATTCCTGGGACCCTGCAGGGCACCAGGACAGAGGATTCCTGTGTTCCCTGCAGCCCTGGAAATGGCAGGGGAGGTGGGCAACACTGGCGCATGCTGGGACCCCGGTGCTCTGGGGCTGTGTCCAGGGGACCCTGCTGTCCCCATGGTGGTGCCAACACCATGTTGTTTCTCCCCAGAATCCCCGTGACGCTGACCCGATGACCCGAGTGCAGGCAGAGCTGGACGAGACCAAAATCATCCTGGTGAGGCTGCAGGGCCACGGCGGGGCACTCCTGCCTGCACAAGCCAGTGGGCCCTGGGGGCACGGTGTGGGGCAGAGTTGCCCCAAAGACCTCCGTGGTGTGGGAGCTTCCTTTTCTTTTCCCTTTTTTCCCTTCCCCCCTTTTTTCTCCTTGAGCTTTTCCCAGATGGCTGGACACAAGCACCAGGGCTCTCACCCCTCCTCCAAATGCTGGTCTCCTGTCTGCCTGGTGACCCCGTGGTAGCTCTGCTGCTCCTGCCCCCAGCCAAGTTCCCATCTTCCTTAGGGCTGCAGAGCTGGGGGGCTGTAGGAAGGTGGGATGGGGGATGGTGGCACCCCCATCTCCTGCCACAGGGTGTGAGGAGCTGGTGCTGGGGCTCAGCACACGTTTCTCTGGCAGCACAACACCATGGAATCGCTGCTGGAGCGTGGGGAGAAGCTGGACGACCTGGTCTCTAAATCGGAGGTGCTGGGGGCACAATCCAAAGCCTTCTACAAAACGGTGGGTGCGGACGGTCACCCCCTCCCTGAGGGAGCTGGGGATGGGTGGAGTGTCATCCTTGGGGGGTCACCCCCAGTGGATGAACCCTGCGGCACAGCTCTGGGTGCCAGGCAGGGATCACCCCTGCTGCCACAGGCTTTGGGCCTGGAGAGAGCCTGGGTGCCCCTATTCCAGCTGCAGAGCCCCCCAGCCCCTCACTGGGGGTGTCCTGCACCCTGCAGTGGGTGGGGGGTGATGCCCATCCTAGTTCCTGCCACCAGCTCTGGGCAAAAGGAAAGTGTCATCTGCCTTTGTGCTGTGCTGGCCTCCTCTGGCAGGAGAGGGGTTGTGTGGGACCTCGGGTGGGTGGCCCTGGGAGCCCCAAACCCTTGGTTTTAAAGGGTTTAAACCAGCTTTACAGGTGGTTTTCCTTCTCTTCTTAGGCCCGAAAGCAGAATTCCTGCTGTGAAATCATGTGACATGGAGCCCAGGGTCTCCACCTCCGGACCACCAGCCCTCCACCCCCCTCCGCAGCCACCCCAGGGTTGTTCCTGGGGCTGGGCCGGGGGTCCTCAGCCCCCTGGGCTGATGTGACTGTTGTCCACCTTGAGGGGACACCAAGGCTGGCACCGGGCCAGCACCCATGGGGAGAGGTCCACACCGAAGACCCCCCACCCTTGCTGTTCCTGGGACAGCTTGGACCAGGGGGCACCTGGCCACACACTCCCCTGCCTTCACACCCCCCAGAGGCCTGGAGGGGCCCCCTGCTACTGTCCAGAGGGCTGAGGGGGCAGGTGGAGTCCCCTCCTGCCATCCCAGGGGCTGTGGGGCTTTTATGTATTTGTGTCCTAAGGGTGATCTGGGGGGTGGGAGAAGGGGGGAAGGGAATAAGAAGAGGTTTCCTGGGTGGGGGGTGCTCACTGGCTCCCTGGGCAGCTTCTCCCCGTGCCGGTGAGCCCGGAGCTGTGTCCCGGTGCTGGGGGGGGGGGAGCTCACCAGCCTGCCCTGCAGCTCAGAGCCCCTCCCCTGCTCCCACCAGCCGGGGTGGGAGGGCTCAGCATCGGCCAGGGCCCAGCAGCCCTCACTGCCTCCTCTTCCTCGTCCTCGGGAAGGGAAAGGTTGGGCTTGGGCTGTACCTCGCGGTGCTCCAGTTGTTTCCACGCCCTGGCTGCATTGGCCAGCGGGATAAAGTCGTACTTGGCAGTTGTAGCCCTGTTCCCTCTCTGCGGTGTGCCGGGGTGGGATTTGAGATGGATGTGCCCTGGGCATCCCAGCAGGGATGGATGAATGGCCTTCTCTCTCCACCTTCTGCTTTAATGGTCATTGGTTTTTCCTCATAATTTATTTGCAGTTTTCCCGAGACAAAAACGAAATCAGAGTCATCTTTTACACTTACAAGGCTCAGAAAGAAAAGACAAAGGGTTTTTTTGGAGGAGGGGCATGGAGGGGTTATGCTGGGGAGGGGGAGACAGAAAAAGAATGAGAGAAAAGGGGAGGAAAGAGAAAAATTTGGCAATGATCCACCAGCATTCATGGGACAGGAACAGCTCAGCTCCTCGACATACAGCGTTAGCGCCCGAGGGTTGCTCCCGCGCAAAGGGCATGCAGAGAAATCATCAGAATAATTAAAAAATAATTAATATCCCCCACCCATCCCGCCCCCTCTCCCCCAGCCAAAACCAGCCCTCAGCATGGTGGGGATGCC
>VYXC01012888.1:638745-655883 GCA_013397175.1 Platysteira castanea | reverse complement strand
TTATATGTTTCTGAACGCTAAGAAGGAACACAAGAATTGCAGGTGCAACCTTCATGAGTTGTCCTTGGACATACACTCATGGACTGTGCTTTACCACAGGATCACATACCATGTTTCTTCCACTGTACCCCTTCTGCCTCACACTGAGCATGGGGATGGTGCTCCACAGGCAAGCATCTGCCCAGAGCTGTACACTCTTTTCATTGTAGGATGATGCTCTGCAGACTGCTTAAAGCTTCACGGATTTTCCTATGGTGCATTGCAAACATTCATTCCCTGGCTGTGACTTTCTCCTTTTCACAGTTGCAGAAACCAGCTGAGAAGGTTAGGTCAAAAAGTAGTTAATAATTTTTGGGGTCCATTTTGATAGTCTGAAGTCTTCAGAGCACATCCTATGTGCAGATCCCACTGCTGGCAGCTGCCTCTCTGTGCCTGCACCACGGCTGAGGGGGAACAGCTGGCAGCCAGCTCTGAGACACCTGAGTGTCTTGCCTCTGGTCCCACAGGAACTGGGTGATCAGGGCAGGAATAGCACCTAATTCTGCAGGGTGTCAGCTGTAAGTAAGAGACCACTGTGCCACACCATGTCTTGCTAACTATATGCATTAAAATCCATGCAACAACTGAAGCATCCTTCATAGTTCAGGTGTGAAATGTCACTTTGGTTCTAACTTTTTCCAGTTTGTAGGAGCTTGATTTTGTGATCAATAATACCTCAACATTATGTTTGTAATTTAATAGGCCTTAAAAATCAAGAGTAGTAAGAGCACATAAAGCAAACTAGTTTCTGCCTTTTCAACCACGCTGACAGAGGATGTGACAATTTGCTAGACGTGTTCCTGGCACTGGTCACCAGGGTAATGGGACATGGCAAGCAGCATGTTCCAAACCTCCTCTGACCCTGAGGGATGGCACAGCTCTCTGGTGACTCTCAAACACAGTAAACTTAACTCTGGTCCAAGTAAAACTCGGCCACCAAGGCTAGAGGGACTGGAAAAAAGCTGGTGTCTGATCATAAACATTAGGTAAGCTGAGGGGTTTCCTGCTTGCTGCGAAGGGAGCTGGTGGGAGAAGCTGGGGTGAAGGAGAAGCTTCTCAGGCTTTACAGTTAAGGGCTGAATCTGTGCCCGACCTTCAGCCTGTACCTCTGCTTTCATGTTGCAATCATTCAGTCGCTTCTGCCGGTGTTTGTTTAAAAGGCTGGAGGCCAAGAGCTAGAAAAACTTTGGATTTAACTTTAATTCAGGATCAAAGGACAGAAGTGCAGTTCACTACTTCATCTGCCCTGCTCTTGGCTGAATGCCACAGTAATAGTCAGGGAGTCTGGGATTTAGCTGTGGTTTGTGTGCCCTAGATGTGACCCCCACCTTGTTTGCCCAGCCCTGTCTGTGTCTCCTGCCCTACCACCAGTTTACAAGTGGTGCCTTCTGCTCCTCTTACCTGCTCATGCATGACCCTTCTCTGGATGCTTTGTCTTAGACTCCATTCTCTTTCAGACTCAGCTCTCACCTTCACTTTCTCTTCACATGCTCCTCAGACTACCTAACTCTTTGGGAGTCATTACTAGTGAATCCCAGCACTCTGCCCCACATTTTCCCCGTGCAATATCCCAGAATTGAGGAATCCAGAAGTCCTCCAGTCCATCCACTTTATTTGATTCTTTCGTCCTCTATCTCTTCCTCATTCACTTTTTTTTTTTGCCTCCCCCACCTTTGGAGTGAGATTCCTCTCTTTTGTGCAACAGTGGTCTTTGGAAGAGTCACTGCAAGCTCCAGGTGGGAAAGAAAGGCCGCCAAATCCTTTAATAAACTTTTATAAACTGAGAGGCACAGACTTCTCTTTTACTACAGGCTATGGTCTGAGGGTCATGTATGATAAAAAATTATTTAGAAAAAAGAAATATACTGAGCTCTCAGTATACAAAATAGGGGCATTAAGTTCAATTGCAATGCACTTGCTTGCAAAAATTAATACTGAGAGTATTATTCTATTTTTATGAGTTAGAAGAAATAGGAGGTCTTTTAGGGCCTCTTTCTGATAAGGACACCATAAGCAAACCAACTGGAAGAATAAGCCAATCTTAGTTAAGGTGAGCAATCCATAAAATGCCAGCTCATATCCATGAAATGTGTGTAGTTACAGCAGATTGTCATCAAATTGCAGCCAAAATCTAAACCAGGAGAGGCAGTAGCAATTCTGACCTAGCCAAGTGTGAATACAGATATCAAAGTGACAGAGGGTGAAAGGAATATTTTTTAAATCCATGTTGCAAATATATAAATAATATAAACTTAAAGTCTTGTCGTAGGTGGCATAAACTGGAAACAGAAAGTGGAAGGGACTCAGCCAATGGTATTCAAGTGTCTGTTTGCAGAACCAGGAGGAGACTGGGCTTGCCAACCCTTCCCTTGCATCCTTCTCTCCAGCCTCTCTACACATACTGCTTCAGCTACACAGAGCCACGGGAGAGGTCTTACAGCACAAAATATTCAGTAAAACTGCTTTGCTTGTTGAGGAATTGAGTGTCAAGGCTGGCAGTGAGCTGTGAAGCATGGCTGGTTGCACGGGTGCAACAGAATTGTGCAAATATACCAGTTCAGTGGTGTGGAGTCACCCCACCACTGGTCATCCCTCATCTCAAGCTGTTGTTGACGCCACCTGACCCTGGTGAATGATGCCTTCTTCTCACCTGCTCCTGAAAAACCTGTCTTCCTCTTAGATTTTGGCCCAAGAGTAAAAATTCAATTATGTCAAAATCTTAATAAAAATAAGAGGGAGTAGGCAGTTTATCATGCTGAGGAGACTCAGATCCAGGGAAGATGCTCAGCACCAGCCTCACCAGACATCTGGGCATCAGAACTGGAAAACTGTTGAGGCAGCAGGAAATGACTGTGAGGTCTCTTTTATCAGTGCAATGTCCTTCTGTCTCTATACTAAAGCACTTGAATGTACTACTTAGAAACACCATGCAAACTTCTGTTCTTCCATAAGTAGCTAAAAATAAAGACCAGGATACACTTCCTATTTCACTTCTTAATCCATCAACTTGAAATAGTGACAGTTTCTAGCTCTGAGTGTATTTCTTTTGTTGAACAATTTATCCACAAACCTAATTTGATGTGCGAATACACCCCTGAAATGCACTCATCAGATTTTGAGCAGGTACGTTCAGACACCATCGCAAACTCTTTGCTGGTCGTGATCTGTGCTATGAATTTGCTTATGTGGATCACATGGGAAATTATTACCAAATCCAGAGAAAGAAAATGCAAGTAAAATGCAATCAATTTCTGCTGCAAATTTTACCATTTTTTGGTTGCATGGCACTGAATAGACTAGAGTAATTTTTAAATATTTGTGAAAAAATAAGAGGGGTATGTGGGAATAATGGCTGGACAGTGTACTACTATGTGTCATATAGCAAATGAAACTTATTCTGAGTAAAGTTTGAGAAACTTGTTAATATGTATGGTCTGGAGTAAAATACCTGTTCTTGGTCATTGATACTACCTAGCACATCTCAATAGAAAATGTATTCCTTACTTTGTGGTAAGCTAAGTTAAATAGTCTTCAGTAGTAAAATAGGCCACTTTCAAGTGGCTATGTACTTTGATCTATGTCACCAAACAACTTCATTATAAAACTTGAAAACTTATGGAAACAAGTCACATTTATGGAGAAATGGGTCCAACATATGCCTCTAAACAAAGAGCAGAGACTACTGGTATGAAATTCAGAAATGACTGGTTCAAGTAGGTTTGATCCAACCATCAAAGTTTCCTTTGTCTTGTTTGGCCAGCTGTAGAGCACAGGTAACAAGCCCAGACTTTTTTTGTAATAATCAAAAATTTATTGAGAATGTGTACAGAAAAAATAACCATCTACAGAGGTAAGCACTGCTTAGGGAAGAGGTTTGGGCATCTTACAGTCAATGTTGTTTTATAGTCAGAACTGAACTGTGTAATGTTTGGTAAGTTCAGTGTTTAAGACAGAAAAGATTTGCTTTTCCTGTTCAGACTGGTCTTTGTCAAACCATCCTTTACACGTCTCCAACCTAAAACAGAAAAAAAAGAGTATTTTAATGTTCTTCTAATGCAAAAAGTACATAAGGCTACGATGACATGTTGATAGTGTTCATACATAGTTACATTAGTTGGGAATTAAAAATGTAGCATTAAAATACACAAAGGCAAGGGATTATTTCTGATCATGACACTGTCCTTTTATCTATCAATTAAAAGAAATAGTAATGCAGAAGGTACATTAAAATCAAAGTAGAAATATTGCTGTGACAAAATGGTAATTAAAGCCAACTTCTCTAAGATGCAGTGGGCTTAATTTCAGCTGTCCATGCTCAGTGTTTGAAATGATTACAATATTCTGTGTTCACTTTAAATATCTCCTTGGCCCTGTGTTCAAACCTGTTTGACATTTCCCAGGTTGTGCTGCTGTCCATCTACTGACAATCTGTTGAATGGGATGATTTTCATTGCAGTTTTCTTCATGGAGTACCACCGGTCACGCCAGGTTACCCAGGTAATGCCGTTGTCAAATCCAGATGGACCAGCATCTTCCGATGTGTACACACCACCTAAGAAACACCAGATGGAACAAAACAGTTGGTTTCTTTCTAAAATAGTTTCTGTGCCCATACATTTTTCTGGTCCTGACACCTCCATGGCATCCCCGGGTGTGCTGATAGACCCCGTTCACTGCCTTTCTCCCCCTGTTTTGCTTCTCTCAGGATTGATTCTCCCACTCTGGAATGGAGAGCAGTCGTAAATTCCTACTACTGGTGTTAACAATTATTGCAAAGAATGGGCTATGCTAGCTTTGGAAAATCCAGAAGGCAAAGTGTACTTTATAAAAGTGACTCATTTTCTTTTGTCACTGAAACGTGGTGTCTGGATTATAAGCACTTAGAAGGCACTTTACCTATATAATATTTCCCATTGAGGTGGGCAGCATGACATCTATTCATCCACCATCCAGATCCATCTTGCTCAGCACAGTTGCCTTCATACTTATCATTGTCATTATCATAGGTACTGAACCGCATGCCATTGTGGTAGGTAAAGGATTTATCACTTGAGTCATCTCCAAAATCATATCCATCAAAGGCATCCCCGGCTTCACCACCGATGAAGTAGGTGTAAGTCAGCCGATACTTGTCTTCTTCACTTCCCACTCTGAATACAGCATAGTCAGCAGTGCTGTGAACAAAGGGCAGTGCTGAGGGTGAGCATGCTGCATTCCCAGCACACGCACAAATGAAAGATACACCACTGTTAAAACTGCAGAAAAGGCATTTATTGCATCCTAGCATTTTAAAAGGAATTGTTTTCATGTGACTGTGGGGCTCAGTTCAGTGACACACATCCAATCAACTTTTGTGCTCCAGTATCAGACGTTTTCTGACTTCTAGTCTTTAGATGTATGAAATATCTACATTATAAATACACACACACACATACATATATATATATACACACACATATATGTAATCTCCCACATTCATAGACAGAAATAAAAATATAAAAATAGAAATAAAAAATAGAAGAATAGAACAAAATAGTTCTGTTGGAAGGGACCTATAACGATCATGTACTCCATAAGATATGCAAGACAAAGAAACTTGAAGACCTTCTGCCTAATAAATGAGTGCTGACAGCATGTGGCCTTCTGACAGGCAAGTGTGCCTCGCAACAAGTCACACACAGCGACTGCTGTCACAGCTGTAAGTTCAGGAGCCAAAGCAGTTCCATGCACATGTTAGCTGGTCTAAGGGTTCACAATTTTTTAGGAGCAAACTTTTATCAGTACAAACTGATGCAGCAGTGGGAGCAGTAGGTTTTAAGCCGTCATTTTCAGAAGCATCATGAGCAAATACCTTTTTTTGCCACTCCAGTCCTCTAGTTCTATTCGTAAGGTGTATGGCAGGGTGGACTGTGTAGTTATTAAATGTATCTTTTCATTTCCCAGCCAGAACTCAGTGGTGTCATCTGGAGACAGATGTCCAAATCCTTCCTTGTACTGAACCCAGTTTCTACTGAAGTCTTCGCTCCCATCCAGTCTCTGGGGGGAAAAACCAAGAACACCAAAAACAAAAATAAAAACCTCAGTCAAAAAGATATGTATCATAGGTAGGTAAATAAAAACAGTGCTGATGCAGTAAGTTTGTTGATAGCAATAATACATAAGTGGCATACCCTCTGTAGTACTGTCCAGCCATTGCCATACGAGTCAATCTCACAGTAGACCAGGAATGACTGCTTGGCTCTTTGAGGCTTGATAAAGTACAGACCACTTTTCCTTGCACCTTTATTTGCAATGTCTTGACAATCTGAAGTAAAAATATTCAAAGATCATTTTCAATCTAGCTACAATTCTATCCTCACATTTATTTTCTATTATAACTTTCTTAGTGCAAGAAATGAAATTAATCTAAATACCACTGTTGCAAAGTTAGCTATTTAGTCCACATACTGCAATGTCATTGCCATAAAAAATCCTACCGAGGGTCATGGGACTTGTGTAAGATGAAGATGAACTTAGTCTCATGTAGAGTTGAAGCAGCGTAAAACATAGTCACTGCACTGATTTCTACAGCAACAAAGAAAGACACTTCTGGACCTAAAGGAATAAATAAATTTTTTTCCACATGGCGTAGTAGAAATGTGATAATGAGTTATCTTCTGTTTGTCCCAAGTCCATGGCAACTCTACTCATGTCCCTCATGTTTAGCATACATTTTGGGATAATCATATTTGGGCCAAAAAGGCCAAGCAAAAGCTGTGTTTCACCTGAATCCTTGCCTGCAGAGCATCTAACTTGTACTCACCGGTTTTGTAATTTGCAATTTTATATATCTTTACAGAAGTCTATGACCCAGAAGATTACAATACATCATTGCTGTGATGCCCAGGGGCAGCACTTGTAGCTGAATCAACCCTTCACCGTACAAGAAGCATTTTGCACACCTCTTCCAGTTGTCTCCTGAATTTCCGCCCTGTCTTTGCATGGCTCCTGACAGAGTAACTCAAGCTGGGCAATCTTCTCTTTCAGCTCTGTGATCCTGTTGCTGTTCATTATATGTGTATCTGTCAACTGTCTGGACAGAGAAACATAAAAATGGGTTGTTGTATCTGCCCTTTGTGAATGTGTAATAGACATTTATTTCGCTGGACACGTGGCTCGTGTATCTAATGTGCTGCTACATGCACCCCTGAAAAACGGGGTGCCCCTGTTAGCACTGATATTTAAAGTTAAGGACAGGCAAAATAGGAAAGCACATGGTCAACCTGATGCAAAACTTAACCATATGCAAAACTGGACTCTAATCAGCAAAACTCTAAGCAGTAATTACTGTATGAATATAACTCTATGGCAAGTTTTACTTTGCTCTCCTGAAGTAAATGATAAACTATTCCTCTTCAATTGTGGATGTATTTTTAAAACAAAAGTGCTGCAAATAAACTGTTGTGTCAGAATGTCTAAATAATCTTTGTCATAATGTCAGAGAAGTGGAGATCTTTCTACGTTCGGGTCGAAAAACATATCCTTAAGATTTAGAGACATTACTGATGTTTTCCACTTTATTTTCAGTGTCAACAGAAGACTGTCACTGAGTTTATAGTTACTTATGATATATAACTATGTAACTGAGCTAATTTTCATGGATATATGCAGCAAAATTGGCCGGAGTGAATGATTGCACAAACATTCCACACACTCTGCTTTACAGCAAAAAATCATGATCTCCAAAGGTCATGAAAAAAACTTTAGGGCTAGCTGGCACAGCAGGAGAAGTATAAATAAAAATATTGCCAGGCTTCATGACATTTTTATCTTGCACTTCTTGCACAATTAACGGTTTATCCAGGTGAGCAGAGAATTCAGTATCAGATCCTTGTGATCCTTCTGTGTCTTGCTAGGCAGCTACTAATGGCAGTGTGGGCCAAAATGTCCACAGGAGCACAAAAAACCTTTCTGAGAGAGCCTTTTTGGCATTTGATAAAGGAACAGAAAGAAAACAATTTGTATTGTCACTAATAAAAGAAGTGGAAGATACCTACTGGATAGTAGTTTCATGAGACAATATCGTGTTTTCGTATCTGATAATTTCTTCAATTATTTTCCTGGACTTTTGAGTAAAATCATCAATTGAATCTGTAAAACAGGCAAAGGTAGAAAATAATTGCAGTTAGGCAAACTGAAAAAAGAAAACTACATAAATAGTATCTTTCAGTTGTGTACTTGTTTTTTATATGCTCACTTGGTAAAGTCTGCTTGTCTGAGGGATAGAGGCCTTGGATGTGTTCAATCAGATGTTCTGTTGTTACTGAAGCGTTAGAAATTCGCTGCAAAATCCTCTCCATTTCCTGCAGGTCGTTATCCACAGCAGGATGGTATTTACTAAGGAAATCTGCAATACCACAAGTTGTTGGGCAGAAGCTACCCTAAGGAGTAAAGAGAAATAATTGCCAATGTTTCTGGGGCAAAGAAAGCAGAGCAGAGTATGTGGGCAGAGGCACTTTCAGACACTGATAACACAAATGATAACGGATAAAAATGGGCAGGCATTTGCAGCAGACTTTTTCAGAGACAGTTTTCTTTCACATTATGTGCACATGTAGCAAGAAAACAGTGCATGCTATTATTGCAGCATCTGCTGGATATGTGCTTTCATCCACAGTGCAGCCACCCATACACTTTTACCAAGCATATACGGCTTTCAATAAATAACAGGTTTAAGCAAAGCACACTTAATAAGTACTGAAAACAATGATGAGGTTCAAGTGATAATGGTAGGTAATAATCAGCATAGGAAAGCTTTAGTTACATTCTTAAGATAAAAGAAAATTGCTCAGGCACTTACAAATCTGTCATCCAAAATGCAGCAGTTTTCTCTGGTAGCAATGTACTGAAGAGAAGAAAGAGGGCCATTTTTAGCGGATATTCTCCAAAACCACCTTCTGCGCTAACACATTCCCTAAACACTCCTCACTTACCGCCACGCTGGTAGAAAAGAGCAGGGAGAGGAGAGACCCCAGGGGGGCCCAGCTGCACCACCTCGGCCCCATCTCGTCTGTCCCGCTGGGTGCTGCCAGCTGCCCGGTGCGGCTGTGTGGTCAGCAGCCCACAGTGTCCAACCTCGCCCCGCGGGGCAGCAGTTTAAGGCAGCAGCCTGGAGCTGGGGGCGGGCACTGGGAGGTGGTGGGAAGGGGTGGGGTAGGGATTTGAGGTGGATTCCTGGAATTTGCACATGTACTCCTCCCATTTTCAGAACCTGTTTCCCACTTAGTCGCCTGGTCTCTGCTCTATCCAGGTCTCAGGGGAGGCAGGAAGGTGAGACAAGGCGTGGAGATGCTACACCTAGTCAGTCACAAGCATAATGAAACTCACACATCGCTTTGTGATGGGGCCTGGCAGAAGTTTCACCCTAATAGCACAGGGAAAAGCCACAGTAGCAATCTGAATTGTGTGTACCAACTATCAACAGCCTAACAATAAATGTTATTTTGCCATTATATAGGCCTTTCCTGCCACAGATCTCTATGTGTTTTGCAAAGGGACTCAACATCATTTTCCCTTTTCTGTGGATGACAAAACCGAGGCAGAGAAAGGTATGAAGCCACTGGGCAGTGGCATATCTGGAAAAGAAGTCTATGGTATTTCTCATGGGCAATGGAAGTATGAATGTTCCCTATCCTTCAACACATTGAATCTGTTCCAAAGACTTTGGTCAATGCTTCCTCGCTGGGGAACTAATGTTGTTGGTATCTGCCTTATTCAACACTGCCACAAGAGTGCTGACAAGCCACGTCTTCTGCTATGGGCTTTGTTCCAGGCAAATTATTTTAGTATGTCCTTTTACACACTATCTGTACTGGTAGCATTAACACCTTTCCACTCATGACCTAGACATGGTCTCTAAACTATGGCTTCTGCAGAGAAAGCCTGACTTTGTGCCTGTACAGCATGATGTGTGACAAGACAATGTTGAATGAGGCTTTTGACTCACTTACAATGATGAGAAGTATGATGAGACTGGGGCTCACTGACAGATCTGTTGTTACTGGGGTCAGCTTTGTAATTTCAGGCAAATGACTTCGTCTCTGTACAGCAGGATCAATGTTTCAACTTGGTTTAATAGGTACTTAAAACATGGAAATAAAAGCCTTCTGTAGGAACCAGATTATTAGAAAATTAGATATAATTATGCCCTGAAACATGAAGAGTTCCTGAACTGTATATCCTCTTTTCATCTGCTCTAATCAGGTCAAAAAGTAGGTTCCCATCATGTTCAGAGATCCACCCACATATTGCCAGAAGGCAATGTGAGCATTTAAGATGCTAAAAATCAAACTGATGGGACACTTATGTGAGGTTGACACATTGTTCCTGCAAGAGTCAGCTTTCCAGTAACTGTACTGAAGACCAGTGAGTTAGATGCCAGGCTGCCAAAAGTCTTTTCCAAAGGATGACCGATGCTAAAGGTTTGCATTTCCAAATCTGGTATCAATTACCTTCAAGAGCCATGTGCAGAATGTGCTCTTGCTGACCGTACAGATGCAAACAGGACATGGTTCCACCTTTTACGGGGTTACTTCTGCTTCCTAAAGAGTGAAAATAAAGTGAATAGAACTGGGCAGATGCCTGTCTGCTGCTGTGTATTTTACTGTTGCTTTGCTGGTGCTGTTAACACGGACTGAGGAAAGCTCTGCTGAACCTCCTTGTCACTGCTGCTCACACCCTGAACTTGCTTGGCTTCTTCTTTGCAGTTCGTGACACAAGGGGTCCACGGGGTCCTAGAGAAACCATTCCAGAGGCTGTGCACCAGCAGGATTCCCTTGGATGCGACAAGATAGCATGAGTAGGTTGCTGGTATGTACTTTGTAAAGCAACTGGCCCAGCTTTAACACAAATGTACGCTGCACACGGGCACGTACTGCTCATGACGCAATAGGTGAACCACGGAGCACAATTCAGGTATCCCTCATCCTCCAGCAGAATAAAGAACACATCTTTCCCTTTTGTCACTAGAAGAAGTACATACAGGCTTGAAACTCTGTCAGAAGGCGATTTGGTAGCAGAAAATGAAAGAAACTTTTCTTGTGTTCACAGGCAAGAATTTCAGGAGTGAGAGAAGATGACAACAGTCAACTTTGGCAGTAAAAGCCTAGTTAATCTTGAGTTAAAAACCCCAAGATTTTACAATTCAACCATGAGAACGGCTGTAATGACATAATAAGAATGTATAAATAGAGTTTCAATGTTCAAGATAAATGGCTGATTGGTGGGAAAAACGAAAGGATCATTATCCCTACAAATGAGTTGGGAATAGGAAACCTAAATTTTCAGTCAGGTGTTTATGTTACACAAAATTATCACTGTATATATTTACATTCATGAAGGAGTCAATTTTCAACATTGCCTTAATGATTACCAAATATTTGTACCCTGTGATTATAAGTGTTACTTAGGTGTATTTGCGGTTACAACTGTGGTGCTTCTTGGCAGAAGATGTAAATATTTAAACCTCAGGAAATTTTTTGTTTGCTTTACTGATTACATGGTCGTGATTTAGCCTTGAATAATTAATCATTTCATATATTTGCTTCTTTTTTTTTTTTTCTTCTCTGATTTCACATTTTATTACTTAGAAATATCTTATTCCTATTTTTAATTAAGTTGAAAACAACACATATTCTTAGTAGAATGACTACGTGGTATTTTTCCTCGCTTACATACTATTTTGTCTTGGTGGGTCCTGGTTGCAAAACAGCTTACCCACTTACCAAACAAGTGTGCTAGAGACCTAACTGCACCCCTGAGTCCGGCCTAATTTAGCCGTGTTGATTTTCTGGCCAGTGTTTTCTTTCCAGTAAGTCTGTTTGCTGGTTTGTTAACAGATGAAGAACAATTTGTGTAGCACAGGTGGAAAGAAGAGTTCTCAAACTCAGTGTACTCTTTTCCTGCAATTTATTTTTGAAGAGAGAGTAAAGGTGAATCATTGTTTGTTTAAAAGAGCTTTCTTCCACTCAATATTGATTAGTATTTTTTGTCAGCCACTGGGACACTATCCAACACCTTCCCATTATTCACAGAAAACCTTTCCTCAGAAAAACAAACTGGAAGAGACATGTTTGTGTCTGTAGATTAGTTCCTGAATATCAGAATATCCTTATGGCTGTCTTGGAAAAACATCTGTTTATTAAGCTTATACTTGCCTTAAGAATCTAACCTGAATAATCAGTCTACAACATTTTAGAAATGCTTTAGTGACAAGTTTTAAGATTTCCAGTGGGCTTATTATTCCTGTTTAACTGAAAGTTAAACTGACTTGAACTTGCCGTTTTCTAGATGCTCCAGAAGATAATTTTCTTATTTAAAAATAAATACTGAAAAATACCAAATGATTAATGCTGAAAAAAATCCCTACTCTGCTTTGCTATCCATCACCAATATGTATCACCCTGCTTGTACTAATAAACAGATTAGTGGGCAAAACCCCCTTTGCTAGGTCAGTCAGTGAGTAAGCGATAATTAGGATGAGAAATAGAGACAACTAAAAAGCTGTCTAGTAATGAAGTTATGGCAATGATGTGCTAGAAAGCCAAGAGCACCAAAGTGAAAATGAAAAAAAAGTTTTGTAACTCATCGTTCTCTTTCAATTTTCAAAATGTGGGCAAAAGGTAAATCACAACATTTTTTTTCCAACTGGATAGCCCACTGTGTGCAGCACACTTCTTCCTCACTCTTCCTGAAGTGAAATGAGTCAACAAAAACCAAGGGAAAGCCTTTAATTTCTTTACAGTTGTGACACCAGTAGAGGTACTTGCTATGCTTCAGCTCAAATACTGGCTGGAAATAGTTGTTTCTTTGAAAACTGAGTGAAGAACAGTAAGAAACATATGTACTTCATGTCAGCCAGAACCTTTCATTTTGGAAAGAAATTATGCTTCTTTTTGCTGCCTCCACACTGTGAATAAACACTTTAGAGCATATTCTTTAATAATTATAGGATAATGTATTTTCTTAACTCAAAACATGGAAGTTACGTTGATTCATGACTGTTCATGTCAGCACTTTTAACAACCTAAAAGGTCCTTTGATTTCTGTAAAAAATAACCAAGGGTTATTGCTTTAATACATAGTTCTTATTTTGACTTAAACTATTATTACAAACAAATTTTTGAAAATATTTAACAGTTAAAGGGCCAAAAATCAAGGCGCTTCATCATCATAATACTTCTGAAGACACTTCATATCCATAAGCCAGATATTCAATGGTTTGAATGAACAAGTATCTTTTGAAAAATCCTATAGTGTTTCTGTTTTAGTTCTGCTTACCTAATTTCATACATTACAGATTTTATTTAAACTTCTTTCAAATCTTAAGATATTAAGAGTGAATTTTTATCTTAAAAAAAGGAATGTGATATAAAGGAATGAAATTAATAAACTTCAGAAGATAACTTGTTTTGCCATGGCTGAAGTTTTTCTGAGTTCTAGAACATAGGATGTTATACCTCAAAATTCTAAAAATCTACTAAAATACTACCAAGCTGCAAACCATGTTCAGTGAAACATCATTAGTGAGCTTTGAGTTGTTTGTGCCTTATTTTGGGGTACTTGATGCAACACAGCAAATTCTCTGCCTTTACTGATTTACAGAGACCATTTTCAACTGTTGATTCACTTAGAAAAGGTTGGTATTCAGATGTCTGCAGAAGAGAGATTGCAGTGTATACTTTACCTTGGGGGCAAGAACAGTGAACTCTATTTGTTAAACAAAGAGATCCACTACTTTGTGGGAATGAGGTAAGTAATACCTTCAAATATTTGCTGAGTATTTTGTAATTAGTTAAGAGGACGGAGCCTCAATAAACTAAACACAGTCTACTTCAATAATCGAACATATAGGCTGATATTATTGGTTTGGATGGGAACTTATTGACAATAACATTAAAAGAAATAGAGCAAAAATGTAATGTATTTCTCAATAAACCCCCGGCCTGTGAGATACTTTGCTTGTACTTTTTTAAGCAATCAGAGGAAGCCTGACTGCCAGAAAAATCCTAGAAATATAATGGAAAGTGTATTTGTTTTGGAAAAATGTACTCTGTATTGTCCTCCCTGACTTCCAGGATTGGGCTTGAATGCCACTAGTTTAGCATGATAGAAGTAGAAGAATGAATTCCACAGTTCTTTTACACATTATCTGTGCTCCGTGCTGGTGCACAAATCTGTTTACAGGGAGAGAAGCACAGGCATAAGTTTGAAACATTAATAGCACTAGCCTATTAAATGTAAATGTAAGTATTTAGGGTCACTGAAGGAAAGTGAAGCTCGGATTCATCTACATGTAAACCATGAGTAGGAAAAAAAGGGTCTTTCTGTTTTATTTTTTTTAAATCTGTAGTCTTTTTCTTTCTCTGGCATAAAAATTAAAGCCAGATGATTTTTCTTTCCCCTGATTTCTTCTCACAAATTATGAGAGGAATTCTGGCTTATTCTTAAAAATTTTACATTAAGCAATGGGTTCCTATCATGTGAGTGAGTTGTGACAGCTTTTATCGTTGACCTCTATCCCCTACATAGGTCACAAACACAGTCAAGTCTTTTACTAGCACCTCCTGTGTAAGAATTTCTCATAGGCTTGTTACTGATTGTGGTTTCTTTCGGGCTTCACTGACAACCACACAGTGCCACCCGATGTCCTCAAAGAGTAATAAACTGTTCCTAAAATCTGTTAAATCATCTCAAAAAATCTCAAAATTAAGACTTGACCATCTAGAGCATTGCTTCCCAAGCCTACCTGGAAAAGAACCTCTATATAACTTGCCTCTGTTTTCATTAAAACAATCCTAACCATTTCATGTATGAAATAATGGGCTCTGAGCTAATAATTCCTACAGGATGGAATTATCCTATCAGGATGGAATGATGATGGTAATGAAAACCCAGCCTATTTTAAGAAAATAATTTGTGAGATGGAGGGTTTAGAGGTAGTGAATAAATTACTCTCTCAGAAAAATGGATGATTTTGCTGGAACCTCAACAAGCTTATTAAAATGTCTACGTATTTACGGAAAAGTATAAATTGAGTAAGAAACAAATTCGCTGTGGGAACCAACAGAATACAGGCTTTGATCCCTTTATCGCTTCACTGCACCACTGCAAATAATGGAAACAATCCTAAATCCTTTCCCCGTGATTTTGGGAGATCAACTTATAGGTGTGTCTTAGTATTTAATATGTTGGATATTAATTCTCTCACAAAGACATCAACATCCATATGCAAATTTGCTAAAATTGTATTTAAGATTCCCTAAGGGCCTTGAATGGTTTCTGACAAAGCAAGATCCAGACCTTCACAGAACCATGAGCAGCAGCTGCCGAAATCCACGCTGTGAAAACACTTGAAAGAAGTTAAAAGAGCAAAGCACCTTCTTGTGTGCCTTCTACACAAGACTGTCGCACCCATGCACACGTGCGCATGCGAATATTTATTTCTTAATATTGATAAAACTCCCGGGGCATCCGGAGAGAAAGAAAGGCACAGGGGATGCTGGTGGGAGCAGGTGGCACTTTTGGGGGCCAGGGGCTGTTTTGCAGGCCAGGAGGGCGCGGACAGCGGTGAAACACAGCCACCTACCGGCCCCTGGGTGGCCTGGCGTCCGCAGCCAGCTCTCCTCACGCCCAGTAGTTCAGGTTTGAAGCGTGAAAACTTGGCCCAGCCCATCCCAGCGGAACTCTTCCTTACATTCATGGGTTGTCAATGATTCTGTTTATCGGTGATTGGCATTTATTCTCTGTGTGTTCGAGCACAGGAGGGAGGACTGCAGCACGCTGGCAATGGTGTCTTAGCCAAGGCAAACTGCATTTGAATTTGACCGCAGGATTTGAGAGCATTGCATGGCTTGCTGAGGATTAGCCATGTTTCCTGCTACGCTGCAATGCGTTGGACTCTGACTGCAATGTATTCCATATCAAAACACATGTGGAAGACATAAAATTTATCTACAGAAAGCATCTGTCTTTATGTCTGTATGGATAGTCATGTATTTTGTACCCAGACAGTGCTCTTTCTGATTCTTGCTTTGAAATCTATTTAAGGAGCTACAATAAATGTGTATTTAGGACAAAGCTCTCTGGAGTCAACTATGCAACTAATGAAATTGAGTCAACTAATGAAATACTTTCATAGTGTAATACTCAGAAGTCCTCTCTCTGTATAAGGAACCAACTTTTCTTTCTTTATGACCTCCTTAGGACAGGAATTGTTCATCCCTCAGCCACTGAGAACATTAGAAAATTCTGCTTTATAGCCCTTTTTTGCAATAGGAAAACACTGTACCTCACTAAATAAAGAACCAAATTCTGAGATCACAGCGTGACTATTTTCTATCTTCTCTCAAATGTATTATTTCCAGTCACAACTCGAAAATGGTCTAACTGCAAGTCTTATCAGCAGTTTCCAGAAGTACTAACTTATTTGCAACATGGCTACTTTTTACATCAGTAAAACTCCCTCTCATCATCACCACATACTCAGCACTGTCACTGTTGCACCAAACGCTTTATTTTTCATCCGTCCTGCAAAGACTCCCAATTTTATTATTGTATCATTTGCAAGATATAATCCAAACCCGCTTGGAATAAAGGCGTACTTGTTAAGGAAGGCCAGGCTGTTACTGTGTCAGAGTAGCACGTAAGACTCTGGTTCAGGCACAGTCCGCGTTCTGGTCAGACACGGAGGATTCGCTCCGGAGCACCTATACGTGATTAGCCCTCGGACGTCCAGAGACAGCTCTCCAGCTCAGACGTCAGGGCTAGGAAATCATTCCCCCTTATCTATGAAGGGATTTCCTGGCTTGGTGGCATTTTCCCCATGTCTACAGACTACAAATTCAGTCCAGGACCTGAGAAAGTCTTTCTATCAGAACAGAGACGTGCACTTCCACACAGAAAGCCTTATTTTTAAATAAACACATTTTGTATTTAGGAGACGAGGAAAGGGTTTCACAAAAAATCCGTAACTAGACAATCCGATACGCTTCTGACGTTATCCCGAGCCTTATCACGGGGTTTCCTCTGCTGAGGTTTTGCCCCGGCACACCGCCCCACGC
>VYXC01012888.1:576109-638425 GCA_013397175.1 Platysteira castanea | reverse complement strand
GGGCCGGCACCGGGGGTAGGGGCGGGCCCGGGGTGCCCCCGTGCTGACAGCGCCTTTGCCTGCCCCGCCAGTGCCGCAGCTGCTGTACGGAGGGAAGCTGGATTTCCTCGTCTTCGATTACCTCTCCGAGATCACCATGTCGCTGCTGACGGCCGCCAAGGCCCGGTCTCCCGTGAGTAAAGCCGGCGTCCGCCCCAGCATGCTGGGCTTGGCCGGGGTGGGTGCGCTCCCATACTCTCCGAGCTCCCGAGCTCTCGTTCAGCCCAAATCGCGCCCGAAGCCTGTTTAAGACATACCTGGTTACGGGGACACGGTTCCTTAAGTATACTTTTTACTCGCATGTATTTGTTTGCATCCACTCAGTTTTATATAGTAAAAGTTTTCATGTCATTTCCCATCGTATTTCCCAAACATTTTGAGAGGGAGTTGTTCTTCCTCCCCGTTTTCTGTGATAACCAAAGAAAGGGATTGGGTTGACCTACCTGTAAGAAATGGTTATAGCTCTTGATTATTTCAGGTTTTAGGTTACACTCCAGATTTTGTTTCCACTGCCATGGCTCCCTATATAAAAGATATTCACAGGAAAGGTAAGCTACTTCTTGCATGAGTTTGTATGTTGATTCAGTACACCTGCTTATGAAGGCAGGCTGACAGAGTTGGGGCTGTTCAGTCTGGAGAAAAGAAGGCTCTGGGAGGACCTTACAGCACTTTCCAGTACCTAAAGTGGGCTTGCAAGAGAGCTGGAGCTGGACTTTTTACAAGGATGTGTAGTGATAGAAGAAGGGGGAATGGGCATAAGATGAAGGAAGGGTAGATTTAGATTGGTCAGGAAGAAATTCTTTACTGTGGGGCTGGTGAGGCACTGGAACAGGTTGCCCAGAGAAGTTGTAAATCTGTGGAAGTGTTCAAAGCCAGGATGGATGGAGCCCTGAATAATTTTGCCCATAGCAGGGGACTTGGAACTAGGTAATCCCTAAGGTCCTTTTAACCCAAACCATTCTAGGATTCTATGAAAAAATGCCATTGTAATTGATGTGGGGCACAGGTCTGATGGTGAAATTGGGTTGATTTGAGATATTTGTTATAACTGTAAATATATACGTGAATTTCCATGTATTTCTTACTATAGCTTTAATTTGTGAATGGAAGATTGCTTTACAGATATTTTTTAAAATGTGAGATCTAGATGTTTTCAAGATAATTCAAGTTTTTCAAAATTTCCATGTAGTTCTACAATGTGACCATCTAATGACTCTTTTTTTGTTTACATTAGTAAAGCTTCACAGTGTTTACTACTGTTCCTGTCAGAGATGTTTGATGCTGTCTGTCTGCCTCATTATATGTGTCCTTCTGGTCACTTTCTACTTCCATTCATAAAGAATAGATGAGAAGTATCTATAGCAGTTATTTCTCTCTAAACAATTTTACGTTGGGTTATTGTGATCCTTTCACAGGTTAAATGTGGTTCATATTTTAATGTGGTTTTAGTATTTTGTTTGATTGAAAGTCTGTTACCTTGCAAAGGTAATACCTTGCTTGTGTTTCAGCACACTTTTTAAAATACAGATGATTGATTACTGATGCTGCTGAACTTTAATTGCCTTTTTTTTTCTGTTAGGTGTTCGTGTCATCAGTAATGCTGGGGGAATTAATCCACTTGCTTGTGCAGCTGCCCTTCAGGAGGTGGCAAAGAAAGCAGATGTTGATTTGAAAATAGCTGTTGTTGCTGGAGATGATCTGATGAGTGAGGTATTTCACTTTGTTTTAAGCCTTAGTGTCATGAGTGTGTTTAGCATGAAGGTGGCATTTACTGTCCCACAGGAATTTACTCTGTGTGTCTTTATGCTGTAGTCTTCTATTATCAGAAGCACTGTTCTTTGTTATCTTTTAATTTTTTTGATGCATGAATACAATTCTTGGCAGGTCTAGTGTTTGGTATGTTATGGGGGTGAATTTTATAAGCTTGTGGATCTGCTATTTCGCTTTTTGAAGCAAAATGTGAATCTGCTGTAGGGTCTGCCTGCTCTTCAGGAGAAGCTATTCTGTGCTGTTACTGCTTCTATATAAACTAGAAAATCATGCGTGTTAAGTCTTCTGAATACGATGTAGCAACCACACATTCAAATGTTGATCCCTTCTCACTTTTTTAATGGTTTACAGGCATTTCCTGATGTTAGTTTTTTTATAGGTAGCTGTTTTTCTGTTTTTAAGTAATTAGTTTACAGCCAGTAAGGTAATGTTAAGTAAGATGATTGAAGTTCAGATACTAAAAAAAAAAAAAAAGGAAGATGAAATATATGGGATTTTTTTACTTAAGGAGTTACACTTTATCTGTGAAATCTGCAAAAAGATGTTGGCCATACCTGAAAAGCTACTGAGAAAAGAGTTTATACATAATAATAGTTAAGAGAGGAGAGGTTTGCACTGTGGTTAAGTATCTGTCTGTAACGTGGAAAATTATTTATCTGCATAGGATCTGTTACTCCTTGCATGCTCTTGAATGTGGAAGATCGTCAAGTAAGATTCTTCATTTGCAAATTGTGTACAGTGTTTGAACTTCCTTTTAAGAAACTTCTGCCCTACTGAAATTACTGTCTATGGGCCAGAATTTCATTACTGGTACAACAGTAAAGTGATCATTATTTGAGCTTGTTATGGACACGTCTGATCTGAAGTGCATTGTTTTTTTATGCTGTTGTCAGCACATAACTTAGAGGAACAGAAAAGATGCAGCTTTTATGGTCTACTGACAGCTTCTGCTGTTGATACATGAAACGTGGTAAATGTTACTTCTGGTTTGGAGGACTTCAGTCATTAACATAGAATACCAAGTTAGGTCAGAGTGGAAGTTTTTTTCCCCACACTACAGATCCCACCTGTAAATCGGTATTTACAGTTTACATGGACATTGTGTCTATGCAGTCACTGTACCCTCAAGCCACTGGATTGGCAAGCTGCCCAATGCATGGACAAAGACACACCATTCCCCCCACCTACTTCTCTGGAAACACAACTTACTCTAAATACCATATGAAGCTCGATGATTAGCCTTGTTCTCTGGCCATGACACCATTGCAGATGTGGCAGACACACTTCTGTTTGCAGGGTTTGATTTATTTAGTCCTACAGCAATTAGAGACAGTTTAAAGCCTAGGAAGTACACCAGTTCATTGTAGTTGGTCGTATGTGAATGAACATTACATTCTTTAAAGACTGACTTAGTTTTCTGCATGCTGGAAAAGTTGTGGTTAAAAGCGTATCTACGGCTTTTAGACATTCAACTGATTTGTATTGTTAATACTTTTAATAATAATGCTTTGCTTAGAGTTGCTATGAAGTGGATCTGTTGTTCGATACTAATGAAAGGCTTACAGTAGAAACTTCAAAATACTCATAGCTTGGGTGTTCTGCTTGTTTTCTAACAGAAAGAGAACTTAAAAGGGGCTGGTATCACTGATTTAGAGAGTGGCAAACAATTTCCAGAGAATATTCACAGCATGAACGTTTATCTTGGGTGAGTTATTTTAGCAAATTGTATTTATTACGAACAAATAATTTTAATGCACTGAATATGGGAATTTGTTTTGCTTTGCAATTAGAACCACTTTGTATATGAGGATCACCTTTGAATTATTCAGGCAACCAGAAAAAATATTTGTTTGCAACTTGTAAATAAGTTTTAGTTTATAACCTTGTGAGTTACGACTCCCTGGCAGTGCACCATCTGTGAATCACTAGGTTTTAGTTCAAGCCAAAATAGTATTAGTTCAATTACAGTAATTGCAAAAATGCTTTCTCATATGCTTAGTATTCTGTTGCAGCATGGAGTATTTTACAGTGTTGTCACTAGAGCAGTGCAAGTGAGGAATTCAAGTTCAGGGACATAGAGTGCCATAGGAGGTTCTGTTAGGTTGCGCTGAACTATGTGTCAGGCTTTGTACTGTTGAAATTTTGGAAACTGTTTTTTGAGGATGGTCACTGTGTTGAAAGATCTCCCTTTGCTCCTTTATGATACTTAGAGTTTCCATAAATCTCTGAATGCAGGTGTTGTGGCTACCTCTTTGTGAACAGTCACATTTTCATTGTCACCATCCTCTTCAGATGAATCAATGTCAGTCGGGTCTAGTAAAGGGGAGGGACTGAGAAATGGGACAATGGTCGCATGCATCTCTTCCAGTTGATGATCCTGGTGATCCTGTTCTTGCACAGCGCTCTTTAAGTTGGACAATATTGAAAGTTCTTAAATCACTTAGGTAATTGACCTGAAAGGTTTAAAATTGGGGGGCAAAGTAACCAGGCTTTTATCTATGAAGAATGTTCATCTTTAGACACTCATCTACAAATTGAATGGTTAATGAATCTCTGAAAAACATTCTTTTCTGTAATTGTTGATAGAAGTGTCCCTCTTTATTCAAGAAAGTGTCTATGGACATCAACGTAAGTGCTTCAGGTACGTTATTTAGGTACCTGAATTTGATAGAGGTGTCATGTCTGCTCTTTAAAAAACTCTTGATGTATATACCTAACAAAAAGTTGGTTGTCAAAGTAGATTTTACTGATATCCTAAGTGATTTTTAAGTGATGTTTAACCTGTGTGTTTGAGGGAACTTGTTTTTTAAATGATGCTTTAAAAAATGAAAGCACTTACTGCTGTGTTTTGTTACCTTTAGTGCAAGACCAATAAGCAGAGCTCTAGACCTTGGGGCTGATATTGTTGTGACGGGCAGATGCGTTGACAGCGGGATTGTATTAGGACCACTCATTCACTCTGTAAGTTCAGGTTAATTTCTGTATGATAATGAGTATATGTGAGTGAATATTCAGCATTGTCAGACAATTTCTGTTCCTTGTGAAAATGGAGATACTAAATTAAAAATTACGAGCGTTTGTATTTTTTTTTCTTTTTCTTACATGCATGAAAAATTGTCTGCTTCCATTTCTCCTAAATTGATAGCAGGGATATTTGTTAACTTGTATACCATTAAGCTGGAAAGCATGGGTGAAGTTTAGGAAGTCTTAGCCTCTTTCACCAGTATTTTAACTCTTACCATTTGGTTTGGGTTTTCTTCCCTTGCCTTTCTTCAAAATTTGGGGTGCAAGTGTATTTTTCTTTACCAGAAGGTGTCGATAGAAGAGCTCACTCGGGGATAGCACGTGAGGTGCTTTAAAACACTGGGTTTTTTCGTTTAGTGGGTAAGCAGTTTTGTTTGAAGTAGTCAAGTTTCAGTGCAGCATTTCTGAAATTCCTTGAAATTAAAAAAAATTATACAAGCAGGGTGTGTGGTTTTCTGACGTATTTTTAATAGGTTTTCATGAATTTTTCTGAAGGATCACACATGGTGAAATATGGAAGCTTTCTTTTGGTGCACATTTAAAAAAAAAGGAGGGTATGTGTCTAATTAAAAACATGCTTTCTAAGACATCATACTCTTATGACTCGTGCGTGTCAAACATTACCTAATTAATTTTCCATTTATAATTTCCATCATGACTTCTTACTTTATTCCTAGCTGTTCACATTCTCAAAATAACAACTGTCAGTGTGTATTATCTCTTCCAGAAGGACCTTATCTAATTAATTGAAAGATTTTAGGGAGATTTCTGCCAAGTGCTAAATAAGAAACAATTGCTGTATTGCTTGCACTAGGTTGAGTGCAGGGAGAAGATTCTAGTTAAAATTTCTAGCTAAACAGAAAGCATATTTCCAGTTTTTAAGGGTGACTGGTAGTAGTCCAGGAACTGATAATTTTCAAAAATTGAAGACACACAGAGGTTTGTTCAGGTGACACAAGATAGGTACTGTACTTTTAAACCTGTAGGTTGTGCAGGTTTTAGGTTTTATGGATGTTGCAGTTCCAGTTTTTTTGAAGAGGGTTTGACTTTAAGAGTTTATATTTATTGGGGTTTATCAGCAGGAGGAAAACTGAAATGTATCAGAGGTTTTTTTGCTAATTTTCTGTCTAGGAACTCAAATCCATGTACAGTGCCTGCCAATTATTGTTATTTAGACTTCTACAGTTAAGTAAAAATAGATCTAATGCATTGTTATTCAAAGCAAAAAACATACTATGTGCAGGTTTTTGTACTGTATGAAACTTCTGTGTATTTAAAATATTTGTGTTTTTCTTCTAGTTTGGCTGGAATAGGGATGACTATGACTTACTAGCTGCGGGAAGGTAAATGATATAAGAAGAAATTGGGTAAATTTATATTTCATATCATAATGTCAAGATACCAACTTTTTCAGCCCATACTGATTTTTCATATTATCATTGAATTAATTTATTTTCATGTTTTTGTTAGATTTTGAGTTCTTTTTTAAGGCTAACTTACTATCACTTGGAATTGAAATTATAGAAGCTTTATTCTGGAACTAGCTTAAAATGGCAGAAGGAAGAAAGGGTTGAAACATTTTATTTAACAGCTTAACTTTCTGTTCATTTTGTGTCAAGAGATGAAACCTTGTAGTACAGACCACTGGTTCCCAGGTTTTTCTGTTTGGCTGCCGCTGTTGATAGTTGGGATGGTCGCAGGGCGTACTCTGAGAGATGCACAAAAGCAGGTTCAGTCAGAGGGTAGCATCCTGGTATGGGTTTGTTGAAGCTCGGTGTCAGTACTCCCTTGTACAAATCCTTGTTGTAGTCCTAAGGTTAGGAACCTGATCCAGAAATGGATAGAATTATGCCACCTAATTTAACATTTTGCATCACTTACCTAAATTGAAGTCCTCATAAAAATGAGTGACTACTTAGATAGCCTGAGCACTAATACTGTAGTATTAGTGTGCTTGAACCTCTGCTTGAGAAAAAATGTGGAGAGAAATTAAATTCAGGCTCCACTGATTAGGGGATGATAGAGATGAAGATTTTCCCCATAATTCTGTTGAATATTTATAGACTATCAAATCAAAATTTGAGAATAGTAATACATAATCATAATACACTGTGCCCTTCATATTGGAGGTGAGATTTTCTCTCTGCATTTAAAAATAGTCTTTGTCTATTTAGTTACAGTGCAGACTGCTAAGATACTGAATTTAGATCAAGATTTGAAATGACTAAGGAAACTGGGTTTAGGTGTTAGATAATCTTCTAGGTATTCATTTTTTGCAGGAAAATTCTTCTTGTAAAAGTTAGTCCTTCAAACACTATATTCATCTTTCAGGATCCCTTGTTATGCTTAATGCATAATTCATAATTGTATTAGATACTTATGGAGGGAAATAGCATGCTTTGTTATTTAGCTCTATTTTCATTGTACTTTTATTTTATTGTATTTTAAATCAGGATTGTGAAAATTGATTTTTGCATTATATTTAGTTACTTTAATGCCATTTTCCCAGTCTTGCAGGTCATCTCATTGAATGTGGTGCTCAGTGTACAGGTGGAATATTCACTGACTGGCACACAGTCCCAGACTGGTAGGTAAACTTGATACCAGCATGGATGTTTGTAGTCGACCAAAGATGAGGTTTTCCACCTATACCTGTGTTGTGAAAACTGCTGCTACCTTACTCTTTTTGAGAGGAGGCAGTATGGGCCTCTTGATATTTTGCCATAATGGCAGCATTACTTTTCTACAAGGTCTGTTCCCCCTGTTGAAGTTTTCCTTTTTGATGAGACACATTCTTCTTAACTTCAGCAGATTTTGAAAAGCAAATTAGCCCTTTGATAATTTTTTTCCCCTTTTAAACTACTTTTATCCTGTTTCCTTTGTTATCTTCTGTCTTTTGAAAAGATTTATTATTGCCTTTCATGTATGATTGTAATGGTAAAGACAATGTTGATATTTTGGGTGTTACAATAGTCTTTAGTTAGATCAGAGATGCTTGATGGTCAGTCAAAAATTTTACATAATTTGCTTTGGTAGGGATGAATATAAGCCATAATTCTGTCCTATTGGATAACCTGATGAATGCAAATGTGTTGAATGGTCGGTCCTTCCAAAAAAGTTCTTTATATATCTTGTATTCAGACCTATTGAATTAAGAGTTACGTGTAGCTGTGTTGTTCTGCCTGCTGAGGGAGCCTGCTTTATCCAACCTGTTTTTAAGAGTAGTTTAAAAGTAGTTGGGGAATACATTTCTGCATAGGATGAGTGGTTCTGGCTGCAGTTACTTCTGTATTTCTTAGGGTGAGAGGGAGGGATCTTGTCCTGTGTTGTATCATGAGAAAGGCCTCTTTTATGTGATGATGGAGAAAAGGGCTGAAGACCAGCGGGGAGATGCAGGAGAGAAGAGTGCTTTAATAAAACAGTGTGCTCTTGCTCCCAAGTTGATTCTGGTCCAGGTGGATGAGCCAGCAGGACTGTGCCCTGCTATCTGAAGAGCCCTAGGGTTGCCTGGATTTTTTCTTCTCCTTGAAGTGACTGCTTCTGATTCAGTGTGATCCTAATAGATGTGTTCTGTTTTTTCTGAGTTCCCGAGCACTGCTGATTAAAGGTGAATGAATGTATGGCATTGAAACCAACAGGGTCAGACATTACCTCTCACCTACTGGAAGGCTACTAGCCCTGAACAAACCGTGCTCATTCTTCACTGTTGTGTTTTATGGGAAATCAAAGGAGAGAGTTTATAGTAACAAGTCGCTCCATTTGGTTTGGAAATCTATAATTCCTATTCTGATGTCTCTCCCAATGATTTAATTATGCTGTATCATGAAACTTCTTAAAATCTGTGACTCCAGAAGACCGTGCTTTATAAAAGAATTAAAGTAAAAAGCCAGAATACTAATTTTCTTATTAAAATGTTTGATAGGTTTTATAAGGATTTTTCTGTGACGAATGTCAATCTGGCTTAAAAAAAGAAAGGAAGTTTGAGTATATTAAGCTGTGAGCTACTGGAGTAGGAATAGTTCATTTTGCAGATGAGTATACGTACATGAAATACGCAAAGCTAATAGTTTTGTATCTGTAAAATCACAGAACTTTGTCTAAAATCATAGTAGACTTGTGGCTTAGAGCTGACTGGTGCTGAATTGAATCTCTATTAAAGAATATAGAAGTTTAACACCTGATGCTGCTCTGTTACCTTATCCCCATCAATATGCATACATACCTTTAAACCATATATGACTGTATTTGTGCTAGTGTAACAGTTATTTATTTACCTTCAGTTTAAGTCTGCTAAAGAATTGATCATGGTCCTTAAAACTAGTCAGTTTGTTCACAAATTTTAAGTCTTAGATACGTAATTAATGCAATTCTTGAAATAAAACATGAAATAAAATGTGACACATCAGCTGTATGATGAGCTCCTGAAACTAGTCAAAACCAGAATAATGTGGGAGCTTTGATTTTAAGTTTGGAGATATAGAATGGAAATCCACTTCAATGACTGAAGTGGACTTGTGATCCAGCATATCCATGTGGGATATGGGGAGAAGGAAGGCAGGGAGGAGATAATTTGATAAATTTTGGTTTCCTGATAAATAGTTGCTTGCTATATTTAGGCCCAAAAGCATGAAGGGGAAGTATTGTGAAAGCTTTTGGGATGCACAAAAATGTGTTTTCCATTTAATAGTTTAGTAGTAACCTGTTCACTCCTTAATTTAAAGGAACTTGGTGGCATGGGATGTTAGTTGTTTAGACAGTCTGAATCTGTTTCCAGTGCATGCAGATAATGCATTCATAATAATGTATGATAGTAACATGGTACCTCAGTCTCAGTAGTGACCAAAACATGACATACCTGCTGCCACTAACACTAGCTGTATTACAAATACGTCGACAGAGCTCTGACAGAGTTTGCAGAAGTTACTTGACTGTGCCTGTTAATGCTTTCTCCCTCATTTAGGAAAAGCTGTATTTTTAGCAGTCTCCTGAAAGTAAGTGTGCATAATTTAGATCTCAATAAATCATTGTGTCTGTGGTACCTAATGTTAAATCCAAACAAGCTCAACCAAATCAGTAAATAGGAGGGGGGAGAAGCCAAGTTAAATCTGTGTTTATCATTAATGTGCCTTTCACATACGAGTTCCCCACTCCATGAGTGTGTTTGTGCAGCCATGAGCAGAAAACCTATCCCGTTAACTGAGTGTGGTGACTGAACACTGGAGGGCAGCCTCTCTCCTCACACTTTACTGCGGAGGGTGAGCTTGGTTAGCCTTAGACTGGGGTCAGTTTTTTGCTGTCTTTGGGGTTTTTTGATCTCCCTGAGAACAGTAATCCATGTGGCTCTCCTGTCTTAGGCTGGTGAAAAAGATGTAACTGTACTGCTAAGAAGGACTGATGGGTATGATTTTTTTCTAACTTGTAAACAAAAGCCAAAGAACTCATTACATTCCAGGTTTATAAATCTTACCTATCTATTTATGCATAAGCAATTAAGACTTTAATCTAAATAAAGCCAGGCAGGTTAGAGCTTACATTCTGTGCATATACTATCATGTCTTAGTGCGTATTGAGGCACTGGATCAAATCCACTTCATTCATCCAGCATAATTTAGTTGGTGGGTTTTTGGTGTTTTGTGGGAGGAGTTTGTTTGTTTGTTTATTTTTAAATTTCTTGAAATGTTTGATGCAGGAAATTCTGGGAACTCAGTTCCACCGCAAAAGGGTGCTTTAAATCTCAGGAATATTTGTGTGGGTTTATTGTGGCCTTTTAATAGTTAGCTGTTAAAACAACTTACTTGCTTTCCGTCTATTGACCTAAAGCACTGCGATTTCTTCAGTTGTGCTGGGTGTATCTCCTTAATGCATTTGACTTAAAGGTAGGAATCTTGAAGCTGTAAGGTTTTGTCCAGTTTTCATGAGAACAGGCAAACAGGTAGAGGGGATAGGTGCTGTTTATTTTTCCAGTGAGGAGGTGGCTGCTTGACTCTTCTCTTGTGTGGATTCTCTGATGTTTAGCAGAGAAGTGTGAGAAACATTAGTTCATAGTCTATAGAAGACTAATGTGCATTCTTAAATGCTGATTTTAAGTTAGTGTTATCAAAAAAGGCACTCCTTTTCTGTTATTTGTATAGTAATATACATCAGCAGATGGTCAGCAGAAGTGGTAATATGTCACTGCTCCCTATTTAATGTCTAATGCACAGCTTCCAATGGGGAATTCATGCCATGTGTCAAAATGAACTGTATGCCAAAATTATACTGATAATGCACAGCTCTCTATTTAATTTCATTTGTCCCCAGACATTGCTGTCTCTTGCTGTTATTTAGTGCCAGTGGGTGATTAGTACATTGTTTTGTTTTGTTTTGAAATGCAGGAGAGAATAAACTAAGGCTGATCAGTAGAGTAATCATTTTGAGGAGATGATAAACACTGACATTTTGCCCTAAGCCAAGAGTGTACAATGGTTGAGCCTGCATAATCCTCTGGCCTGGGATGACCAAAAGGGTAAGTCAATAGCTGTAGTTTCTTAAGGGCTGGATTCAGATTTCTTAATTTGGGACTAGAACAAAATCCAGCATGCAAGTCCCATTCAGTGGTGTGGAATGTTTTTTTTCTCTGTAGCACCATCTATTCCAGGCAGCTGAAAACACCAGGCAGCTGGTCTGTTTAGCCTGAAATTGTCTGGCCATTAAAAGTTGAGGTACAAGACATAGTCTGAAATGCCCTAGTCAGAGGGGATAAGTGATGCAATCAGTAAGTTTTGCCTAAAGCAGAATTGCATGTTAGGAAACATTTTGGTACCTGCAATTTAAAGAGATGCTTATACCTTTACCTTACACGTTTGTGCTGATCTTGCCTGATACATTATTGGTTTTGAACCTGTTGTCAAAGCACTGCTAGACGTGGTAGCAGCTTCTGCTTTTTGCCTAATAGCATTCTGGTTAAAGTACATACCTAAGGAGTTTAGAAGCTTGACTTAGAGCTCTCCTCAGTGTGACATTCACTGAGTCACGTCCCAGGAAACTGCATTAGCTGTAAAGCTAAAAGTTCATACCACAGCTTACTTGTATCCTGGTTCACTTCCATGACACGTGCTTTGCTGTGGGGTTTTGTTTTCTTTCTTGCAGCAACTTCCCCTGCAAGTAAATATATTACACTAACTGTCCCATCTTCTGTTGCCAGTAATCTTAGTCGAGCAGTAGTGGCTAGAATGAGATACTTGAGGGATTTGACACTTTATGAGGGGAGAAATACGTGTTCTGTCTCAAGTAATGTCTCTCTCTCTGAGCCAAAGTGTACTGGTCATAGATTTTACTTTTCTTGTAGTTCAAATGGTGTAGGAAGTGTGGCAAAACAAGGAAGGTTATCTTGATGGCTCCTCAGAGGCTTCTGAATAGTGCATCATCCCAGAGTAGACAGGGAGGAGATCCCAGTTTAGACAGATCAGTTTATCACCTATGACATGCCTATAAACTGTAACATTTCTGAATGTAACAAAACTGAAGAAAAAACGACATTTTACATGGAAAAACTTAATCCAAGAGTAAGTTGTTGGCAGGCAGAGAACTTGACAGGAGACTCAGAGTCTTGATTGCTGTAAGAGTAGGTTGATGAGAAAGTGACTTGCGCAGCAAAACCAGTTTTGTAACTTGATTACCCCTGTGCTGTAGGTCTTCAGTCCGACCTGCTTTAACTGCTAACTCCCATCTAGCCCCAGCTTGGAGGGGTTTTCTGAGGTGTAGTCTTAGCTTGGTCTCATTCAGTGCTCTGGTTTATTAATGCATATGATATATGTACTTGTTAAATAGCAAACATGCAACCCGAAACAGACCTTTCGGGGTAAAAAACTGCTAGTTATCATCTCCCTTCACAAACTAATGTGTATTACTTGTGTATTTTGACCTTGTGATAAAAGAAGGGATTAAATATTTTAAAAGTCGTAGTTTATATTTATCTCTAGTACTTTATTTTATTAATTTATATAATTTAGTTAGAATTAATTGTATGAGTTCCCTTTCAGAATTTCCATTGCTTGCTACTGCCTTATCCTTCATAGGGATTTTGTCACTAAACTGATGCAGTTATTTTATTGGTGAAGGATGCCACTTAGCCAGCGTACCTTTGGATGCCATGACCGTAGTTGCTGCTAAAGTTCATAGTTCTGTGGTTACTCCCCTGCTACACTATACAAAAATAACAGCTTGGCTCTGGGTTATGGACAGCCTAAAGCTGACGTGTTCCCCACGGAGCAGATGTTTTATGGTGTGCGGTCATTCAACAAAACCTACAAGTGAATCAGGCAGAGTCCCTGTTCTAAAAGTGGAAGTGCTGGTCAAGGGGATGCTGTGCCTATAGTACCTGTGGTATACCTGCTCTGGGCAGCTACTGCTGCTAAAGAGCTTTTTATGCCAGGTTTAGGTAGCTGTCATTTGACTGTATCATAGGAGTGATAGACCAGTTTGTTTCCAAGGTGGAAATTAATTTTAAGTAATGTCTTTTAGCAATTTACAGAATACATTTTTGTCTTAAGCATGTGGATGTTAACGTGGGTTATTACTGCCATCTGCTACAAGATAGTACTGCATATATGTATTTTCCCAGTCATCCAGTTGCGATACAGGTGGAATCCAGGGGCTTCTTACCCAGGTCATTGCATCTCCATGTTGTGAATTGTTAAAAAAGTGAGGGAAACTTTCAAGACTGGCATAGCCTGAGGGAACACACAGCTTCTGCAACTAACTCACACTACAGGCAAGTTCATTGGGTGCTGGTGTACCCTGAGAGCGAAACAGTATTTGCTGTGTTTTGACCATATTAGGGAGTGAAATACCTCACTTTGTCTCACTCTTGTGTTTGGGTTTTGAGAGTGGGAGTTGGGCAAAATGAAGTTGAGTCAGTGTTGGTAGACTAAGTGGTTCAGGGTAGGAAGTTGAGTGACTACAGTTTACTTCTTCCTTCAAAGCAAAGGTGGCTGGGGGGCAGGTGCTGTACTGTGAGAGTTGCAAGTGCTGATGACTGAGAGCAGAGTGGGCTGCAGCAGGAGCACTGGCTGTCAGTGCAGGGAGATGGACTGCACTGGCTGATCTGTCTTCATGGGAGTGATATCTCTTGGATATGTGATCTGAATAAGCTGCAGTGAGCCTGCTAGCGGGGCACTTGGTGCTGTTATCTTGAGACAGGGCAGGTAAATGGTAGGGTCAAGCACACAAACATGGCACTGAGAGGGCAAAAGCTTCTTAATTCTGGCCTTGTTCAGTCACTAATCCTGCTTTGTTACACTGGACAAATCATGATGCTTCCTCTTTGTGTCTCCTTACATCTAAAATTGGGATAATTACATGTTAGTCTGTTGCCATACATTAATGTTCAAGGCCAAGAATTCAAGGGATTTTTGGGTGTTGTTTTTTTCTATGTCACACTTGAAAATATTGGATATTACATACTTCCTGCTACCATGTTTTCCCTCTCCTCTTCCCCTCAAAAAAAAACACCCCACTAGAATAACCTGTATATAAAATTGTTAGTCCCATTTAGTTCTTTGTGTTCACCAGGGTGGGCTTTTTTGTTTCCTATATCTGTTCAGTGGTTTAAATAGTTTCAAAGACCAGTCGAATGAAGTATTATCTCTACTGATTCGATGCGGACTTTTCTAGGTGTCCACCAGCTACCATACTTTTCAAGTTTGTATGCTCTAAGTGTTAAAAGTTGCTGATCTCTGATAACAGATCTTGTATCTTAATCCTTTTTTAAAATAATGGAGTTATGTTTGAATATCCTCCATGATAAGGAATCTGCTCAAACTCCCATGAACTTTTACTGATGTCCCTTAAGAGTTCACTGGTTTCTTTGCTTACTTTCCTCCAGACTTTGTGGATTTATGTTACACAAACTGTGTTCATGTAACCCTTGCTGATAACCAGTTCAGTTGTATGTTCAGCACATTGTTACCACTAGCACCCAAAAAATAATTAAATTGAGGAATAGACTGGTTTTAAGTTTGTATGAAAGACCTGAAGGTCATTGACTTTAATGAGTGTGATGAAGTTCACCACCTTTCATTATTAGGACCTTTTTAGAACAGTTTAGCTTTTGCAAGGGACTTGTATCTCCTTAATTCCTCTTTTTGTGTTCATTTTGTGTCTGTGGGAGACTTGTACAAATTTCAGACTTCTTGTGACAGGGAAGGGAGCCAGGTAGCCTTTTTAGAAGAATGTTTGCACTCTTTTATTTTAATTCTCAGGTACTTCTGAAAAGTTTTAAGTTCTTAATTTTGCTCAAATTCTCTGCAAATAAATGAAAGCCTTTTAGCTAGAAAAGCAGATGTCTGGATCTTGTCCACATAATCCTGAAAATTCTGCCCTGCTACTGTAATGACTGGTATGTGACTCTTACTGTGAGTTATTTAATTGCTTTTTGTATATTATGCTTGTGAGAATATGAGGAGGAAGAGGAATATTTAATTCATGAACATGTTCGTTATTTTACTACTTTTCTTTTTGTGGTGCCTTATAATTTTCTATTAGTTCTGTCTTCTATGTGCTGAGGATCTTAACTTTCATGTCTTCCGGTTTTCAATTATGACTTTTCTGTGTATAATTTATTATTAACTTGTGAAATTACCCTTTGTAGGTGTGATTATTCCTGTTTCCTACTTCCCTTAATCTCTGAGATTTCCAGCACAGTTTGTTCTTCCTGCTTTGACTGCATTTTTTACAAATCCAGAGTGCAGGATATATTTAGATGTCTTTAATGTCATGCTATATGTGCTGCTCTAGCCAAATGGGGCTAGAATTAACAATCGTTTTATTTTAAATTTACATCTTTAATCGCAGTCCTCTAATTCTTTCTGCTTCTTTTTACTTGAACTGTTCCTGTTAGTGTCCTTCTCCATTCCCTTCCCCACATCCATGTTTGCAGTTGGTATCTGTTGTTGTATCTGTGCTTCTTTGCCAGAGGATAGACTACATCCTCGTATTATTTTAGTTGAGCAATTTGTTCAGTGCTTTTTTTGGTGTATGTTTCTGTAGAAACAACCAGATAAATGATAACTCTTGGTAAGTTTTATTTAATAGATCATTACTATAAAATTCTGGTGTGTTGTTAATATTTCTTTTCACTTTTCCTTTGTATTTATAGGGTTTTTTCCTTAATGTTTTTCACATTCTAGGCACAACATAGGCTTTCCCATTGTTGAATGTTCCTCTGAAGGAGACTTTATTCTTTCCAAACCACCAGACACAGGGGGACTAATCTCTTTTGGCACTGTGGCTGAACAGTTGGTATATGAATTGGGCAATCCCCAGCGCTATCTTTTACCAGATGTTACGTGTGACTTTTCCCAGGTTTCCATCACCGAAATTCCAGGTTAGTCCTCTTACATGTAAAGATACCTGTGTCAATGAAGTGTGTTACCAAACAAAAGCAGCTACTTTAATTTCCATGTAGTCTCTGCATATTTCTTGTTAAATCAGTTCCTTAGAGATTCATACTGTATTAAGCTGATACTTTCAAGGACTTCTGCTAAAAATTCCTTTAGAAATTTTAAACATAATCTTATTTTTTTTGCTGGCTGACTAATTTATGTTATCAGTCGCTACTCCCTTTGCTTTACTTTTTAACGCATGCCATGCACCTGTCAAGTCCTTAAACTATGTATTCAGTGTGAACAGCATTGAAACAGTTTCACTATGATTTCTGTATTTTTTTAACTGCAGCTAAATTTCTCAAAAAAAATGTTTTGTATATGTTTTAACTTAGGGCATTTGAAGTGTTGGTGACAATGAAAGGCTGTGTCTTTCAAAACACTATTTGGTAGTGGCATTTTTCTTGGACATTTAGGTGGATGATAGTAAATGGTAGAATCATGATTAGGATTTCCACCAGAGAATCTTTTTTTAAAGAAGTCCATTTGCAATCCTCAAAACACTTAACAGCCAGTAGACTAAAGATGGATATAACGTATGCTCAGGTTTTAGCTTCAAAAGCAAAACAAAAAACCCCCAGGCTTAACAGATTCGAAGAGCTGTAATTTGAGTAAAACAGCTTGAAAAAAATTTTACCTACAGTCATCTGAAATTTGCTTTTTGCTGCATCTATATTATTTATTTTTTCTTCTAATGGAACTTATTTGTTTCAGTATGCCAGGTGTCTTTCTAAAACTTAGCACAGTCGAAATCTCAAATTAAAAACTTAATGGGATAAAACTCAAAATGTGGTAACATAAAAAATATTTCGCTTGAGTAATAAAGTACCATATGATGGTACAGTGAATCTTCCTGCTCTTGCAACATAACCAAATGGCAGTCTGATAAGGCCAGCTTGCTGCTCTTAGCCCCTAGTCTTTCTTTTTAAAAAAAGAAACCCTAACCTTTCTATGAACTTTTAGCTTGCAAATGACCTGATATGACATGTTTGAACTTAAAATGAACTTTCACATGAACTTTCAGTTAGCCCGCTTAGAAATACAACAGATGGAAAATGGGCAGATTGCTTAAATATTTTAGTCTGAAGTACTTTGACATGTACACCAGTAAAAATGGGCAAGCTGTCTAATTTTGCTGGTTATGTTGCCAGTTTTATGGTCCTGCTGGATTACTTGCAGTGTTTGAGGTGAGAGGTGCTTCTGTTTTCTTTTTGTCAATGGATGCTATGCGTTTGGTTTTGTGGTATTTTTTTTCTTTGTATTACTCTTTCACCTGGAACATGACACTCTTCCAGATCTTCACTTGAATGGAGGGATGTAGCTCTATAATGAGAGTTAAATTAACCTCATGTCAGTCTTGAGAGAGAGCAGTGGTGTTACTTGAGCGATGTGTAAAATTTGTACTAGTGACATTTACTTTTTAAAATACGTTCTGATCTGATCTTTTCAGAGTGTTTGTGTAAAGCTTTGAACTGCTTCTTAAATATTTGCAAGCACAGGTTAGGCACACTATAATTCTGTCTCTCAAACGTGAGGTGCTGATCCTGCACTGCTGATTTTCAAGGAGTAGCACCTACTGAATTTCTCCAGCTCAAGCTTGAACCTGATGCCATCACAGCAACTTTCTCCATTTTTTTTGGCCTTAATATTCCTAATACTGAACGTGGTTGTTTCCCTGGAACATATATTCAGACTGTTTCTGTTATTGACAAGAAAGCTGAAGTTAAGTTACCCCTTTGCTTACTAAGCTATCAGCTAATAGCTCTCGCTGGTTTCTCACCTTGTTTTGATTCTTTACCAAGTGAGGGACTGCAATCCACTCCAGCCAGCTACAATATATTGTATGCTCTCAGTGTGTGCAATAACTGAATATTAAGAGGAAAATAACTGTTGAGTCTAAAGTCCTATGGCTGCTTTCTATGTTAAGTATTTTTCAAGTGCCTGAATAAACATTTCAGTCACTCTTTTAAAAGGCTCATGGAAGTCATAAATTCAGTCACCAGTTTGCTGCTGTTCTTTCTAAAGAAGAAAGGATTTGTTTTCTAAAAGGTTCTCTCTTCTGTGGCAGTACAGCTATTAATGATTTTCTTTTTAATTAAGTGCATTTGATTAATATGTATCACAAAAGAATGTCTTTGAAGTTATATTGAAAAAGCTTAAATATTGATTTTTAACCACTACAGGTTTTGATGGTGGAGCAGTGAAAGTTTGTGGAGCAAAAGGATTGCCTCCTTCAACATTTTATAAGGTATTGACTCATTCTGTGGAGTGAAAGATTTTTTTTGACCTACAAAATCTTAAATTAGAGAAAATGCTAAAACTTAGCACTATCCTCATCTTCTCTGCCCCAAGTGTAAAGGAAAGAGAAGGAAAATTTGAAAAGGCAAACCTTCTTTGATACATAACAATCTGTTAGTTTGTGTAAGAAACAAACTAACATATATATTTGTATAGATAATGTTTGCCAGAGAGCATTTATAGCCCATCAGTACTGAATTCCATATAACTTCATAATCTCTTTATCGTTAGGTAAATGCCACTTACCTTGATGGCTTCAGAGCTACTGCTGTGTGTCCAGTGGGAGGCCCAAAGGCGGTACAAAAAGCAAAACGCACTGCGGAAGGTATTCTGCAAAGGTTGGTATTTGAGTCTTGGAAGGGGTTCTGGCTTGCTTTTTTTCTTTTTTTCCAGAGATGATGAAAATAGAGCAGTGACACACAATGGCAACATTACTAACCTTGTAAGAATCCTAGAAGATTATAGTTTTCCTATTGGGATGACATTTCAAGACTTTAGTAGCCTGTTCAGGAAGCCTGTTTTTAATATATAACTGCACTTCAGCTACGTTTGACAGAGTGAGAAAAGTGCCAAATACATTTGAAAATAGATGGCTGGATAGTGGAGAGAAACCCAAATTAGTGAGGGAAAAGCTGTGATTCAGATTAAATTTTATTAGATGCCAGAGATATACCCATGTGAAACTAGTTTTCAGGAGTTTCACAGAACTTTTTATGAAAAGTCTTAGTGATGTGAAATGTAGGCAGTTTACCAAGTTTGTGTTTAAAACACAATTATTTTAGTACCTTTTAAAATGTGACCCAATGATTGTTTTGTGCTTTTTTTTTTTGCTAGAACAATTTTACAATTCTAAGACAGACTGATAAACCTTCAGCTGTACTGTCATGTCAGTATATTTGGGCAAGGAGGGATTCCTCTTAAATATAATTCCATATCAGGAATCTCTCAGTGCTTACTCCAGTAGCTCCAGTCTTTCTAGTTACGAGATCTGTTTCCTTGTGCCACGTTTTATATAAATCTTCCTCCCCATCCTGTTGTAGAGCCATGCAGAAGCTACACTTGGAAAGTCAGAAATGCAGGGTTTACTGTGAACTTGGAGTGATTGTTCATGTTCCTGTGTGCAGCATGCTGGTGAAGGAGGAGTTGTCTGACTTCCCTCAAGAGACACAGGGCAGATGAGAGCAGGCTGATAGGGGCTGTGTAATTGCAGATACTAAAAGCTTGTGTCCAAGAGCTGTTGAGAAAATCAAATGATGGAAAAACTCTTCAGGAAGTTACAAAGACTGGGAGACTCAGAACTTCTGAAAAGCAACCTTTCTGGAAGCTAGGTGATTATTTTAGGAAAAAAAATTAGAATGGCGTGTTTTCCATTTCATGTTTGCTCTTGGACATTCTTTCAGACCGGACTATGTGAATCTTTTGTTAGATTGAAACAGATTGTGATGCTGCTGCCTCTGTGACATCTCGAAAATCATTTCAGCCTCTTTACTGTGCTCTCTTGAGTAATCATCGGAAGAAAGATAATGTGAGGTAGTTGAAGGCTGATTACTGGTGTGATAAGTGGCCTCTAGCCCATTAGGCATGCCTGTGGGCAAGTTCTCTGTTTTCAAAATTACAATATACAAAAATATATTCTCCATCTCAAATGTAGTCTTAAACAGCTTAATATGTGGAATTGTTTATTTGACACATCAAAAGATTGGTGTTTGTCAGCCCAGACAGAGAATAAGAATGTTTGTGTATAAATAATTTAAAATAACTTGGTGCAGGCAGTTTGAAAATTTAGTTACCTTAAATGAGGTTATCTGTCTTATTTTTGATGAGATAAAAAAAAATAAAGGTGGCCTCATTTGTGATGCACGAACACCGTTCCATCTCTTTACAGCAATTAAAAAATTGTATTTTGTATTTAAGTACTTTACATTGCTTCACTATTTCAGGTGCTGTGCTAATATTTATGACAACAATGATACATTAGCAGTGTCTTCAAAATGTTCCACCAAGGCAAAATACTTTTATAATCCTAACATAATTCCAATATTTCAACTGATAAAATCTTTTGTACAGCTACTTGACAGAGTTGACTTCTGTGGACCACACAGGGCTTCTTCAGATAATCATTTCGAGCCAGTTTACTAATTTAAAAAAAAATCATTTGTTGCAGGACTCGTCTTATTTTCAGTCAGCTTGGATATGAAGATTACAGTGCAGTTAACATACAGGTTTTAGGTTCTGAAGATACATATGGACCTCATGCTAGAAGGAGTATAGATGGTGTAAGTATGCAGTGGAGTGTTCTTAAACTTTCACTGACCTCTTTTAATCTTTCCATATTGTTATCTTTTCCACAACTTTAAAGGAAGTCACTATCATCTTGGGAATTTCACCCCTTCATGTTGCAAAGAACTCACTGTCACTACTTGGTGTACAAAATTAATACTGACAAGGTCTTTGCAGTGCTTCTTCCGGAAGCACTGATACAAAATCTTAAAAAAATGTTGTACTCTGCTCTGATATTCTGCATCTAAAGAAATACCTTACTATAAAAACTTCTGTGCCATAGACTTAAGTTGCATTAGATGTAATGCTAAAAGACCACATTATAAATATTGCAATCAGAAAATCTCAGCATTAATGTTGCCTGCACAGCTTTAAAATTGTCTGTGAGTACTATTTGAGAAATAATCTCCAACTGCAATTCTGCACTGTATTTTGTGACTGTGTATGTAGGAGTATGAATGATGGCCATAGCCACTGCAGCTGTGATATCCATGGTCTGTTTTCCTAATCTAGAGAACGAAAGTCCTTTTTAAAGGAAAAAGACTGTAAATCATGTCCTCACTTAGATGCACTTTAAATATTTAGACAGTTTAGCTTGTTCCAAAACAGTAGCATTTAATTCTTCTTTGTCAGTGGCAGTCTTGCAAAACTCTTAAGGTACACGTGGCAAGACTCAGCTCTGATTGTTCTTACAAGTGCTGATGTTTAATAGCCAACAGTTTGTATCTAAAGGAAGTGAGAAAGTGATGTGGAGAAGGACCGTGAACTTCTTACTAGTGAAATTGAGTGCTCTTAGAAATTGGTCAAGTTATATCTGCAGCTATTCATTTCAGTGCTTGAGTTTCAATTTCCTTCAGCAAAGCAGCAAGAGTTGCTTCCTGAAGACTGAGCTTTATAATATCATCTTTTTTATTTTAGGACTATAAAACCTGCAACTTTAAGTGTCTTAGTAAGAGTGCAGATCCAAAATTCTGAAACATAGGAACAGATGTTCCAGATGTTCAACTTGTCTGTGTTTTGTTTGTACCAACTCCTTATCATTGTAATATATTCTTTACCTAAATTGTTATATAGAAAGTTTTCTGTCTCATTGTACAAAGTGAATAATGAGTTGAAGAAGAGCAGTTTCTCCTTCCTGATTGTTCAGTTTGCCTTGCTTACAGTACATGAAAGAATTTTTTTAAATGAAAGAGAGTATTTGTAGTATTTTCTCTATTTCCAGCCTCAGTTCCCAGGTCTTATATTAAAAGTAAACAGAACGTTATCGCCATTGTATGTGCTTCTCATACATGCCTAAAACAGGATGTGAGAGCTAAGGCTGAAATACAGGAAATAACTCTATTGCCTTCCCCCTTCATGCTTCCTCCAGCATTTTAGAAGAAACCAACCAGGGGAGCTTTCATCTGGAAAGCAGCCGTGGTAGCTTGAGAAAAAGGGTTGGAGAGTGGAGTTTGCTTTTCCATTTAAAACAAAAAGTCAAAGAATCCCAAGGAAAATATTTGCCCACTGGGGCTTCAGGCAGGGGTAATGTAGTCCCTTAAATATTCTTTTCCTACCATGTCTTTCCGTGAAAAATTAGACCTGGTTATTTGGGTTACAAATCATAGTGCTCAAAACCAGAGCCATACTGTGCTAGGCAGTATATTAACACATAAGGAAAATAGTTCCTGCTTTGAAAGTTCTACCACCTAAATTTGAAGCAAAATAGTAAATATATAAGTGAATACCAAGACAGGGTAAGTTGAACAATATTTGGAGCTCAGTGTGGATGTATGGTGTGGCTGGACTACTTCTCATGCACATCTGTCAAACTGCTGAAAAGGTTTTCCTTTGCAGCTGTGAAATCCCTGTGTATCCCAGCCTTATGTACATCTCCATACTGTAGTCTGAGCTGCTCTGTGGAGTATTGACTGTTCCTGACAATATGAGATATCCTTGAGAAATAAGAAAGGGTGGCAAGCACTTCTTTTTCTCAGACTTCTCTGCCTGCTGACATGCTTGCTGCCTGTCACTCCGAGAGCTTGCTTTGTCAGCACCAGCCCAGCATGAGCTACGAAGGGACCTGAATCAGCACTGAGTCATTTTAGTGGTGTTTGCTTTTTCGTATCTCCTGTTCTGTTGGGGAAGAAGGAGTTACACAGCGTCAGTGAGTTCATGGTTTAGAAATATGGGATGTGCTTCATGTAGAAGCTATCTATTAATAGTACATCAGGCATTAGAGTTTGCTACACAAAAACTGTACGTGCTCTGTTAGCTTTCTGGTAACCCTTTGTTAACTGATTTCCAAGACATTGTTAAGACTTTGTTTTGCTGTTTTTCTGTTTTAATTCTGATACTGTAAGATTAATTACTTCAACCTATATACCCAGTTTTAATACTGGGTTCATCCACTCAAAACAGGATTCAGCTTATTTTCATAGACCATTTTATCTTGCATTTGCAGGCAAGGAAGTAAACATGGAACTTTAAATGGAATGTTGATTATATGGTACAGTTTAGAACCAGAAAGTAGATGTGAGTGCATGAATGTGTTTTTTACGAGAATATTTCCTGTCGATTATTATTTGTAGTAATTTAATGAGTCTTGTGATAGCTTTGGGAACACCGAATGTTAAAATTATGCATTTGTTTGGTTTGTTGTATGGCTGCATATTTTTGTGTAGCAGCTCTTTTTTTACAACAACCTAGTGAAACTTTTAAACTGGAAAACTGATTTCTTATCTCTGTTATCTTAATCAGGACATCTGTTTCAATATTCATAGAAGGAAATTTTTATCCTTCAAGTGATGCATGATCTGCATGATCAGAAATACTACCTCTCCTACCTTGGCTCCACTAAACCTTTATTTTAAGGTTTGCCTACATGAATATTGAGATCATCTAATAGCAGTGTGAATCAAGTTTGCAGGATTTCCCACATGAGAGTATTGTGGCAGGTATTTTCCAGGCTGGGAGCTTGGAGGCTAGGAAATGAACTGTGTCTTTGAGTATGTCTGCCTAAGGGTACTTGAAAAAAAAAAAAGGAAGCAATTATGTTTATCATAGCTGTACCTCAGAGTACCTGTGTGCCTATATGCCACTAGAGTTGGGAGTAGAGAAAAATAAACTTTCATCTTCATGAATGTTTAGGGCATTGGTTTAAAAGTAATAAAACAAGAAGGCCCCTCATTTTTGAATTTCAGCTGATCACCAGCTAAAAAGTAGGAAGTTTCCTTCCCTTGGTATAACCTGATACAAGTGATACTCTTCCTGTAGGGGTTTTGTCAAGTACTTGAGTTGGAATAGAGGATTTAGTGGTCTGTTAAGATAATGGTCTCTTTAGAATACCAAAAGCTGCCAAATTTAAAAGAACTCATTAGACAGGGCATTTAGGGATTTTTGAAGTGCTCTGAGCTCTGTAGAATAACAAAAGAAAAAACCCCCCACCCAAACCTAGGTATTTTTTTCATGTTTTCATGAAACACATCCTTTCCTGTTGACATAAAGAGGGATGTAAACACTGGAAGAAATCTGGTATCTTGTAGTCAAACTTGTCCTCTTTTAAATTTTATATTGAAATAAGTAAATCAAGAATTTCATATAAGGTTACCAAAGAATCTTTAGAAACTTAATGTTCATTAACCAAAAAAAGGAGAAGAGCTGACTTCCAGAGAGAAGAAATGCTCTGCTGCAGAACTCCATACTAACAAAGTAGGGCTGTGTGAGAAACTCCTGACAAGTAGGTTTTAATACCTTGTACAGTCCCATTTCATATGTACTTTCGCTTGTGCTTTAGGACAAATAAGAGACACTCAGAGACAGACTTTTATCCTGAGCATGTTCACATACTTGAAGATTCAAAGGCAGACCAAAGATAGTTCCTACTGGTGCTTGCAAATTCTGGAATAAATAGTCTTTACCCTCAGTGAGACCTAATGCTTGCTCTAAGGCTTTCACTCAGTGTATTGATTCCAATGGTAGATCCTTCAGTGGCTGAAAACAGAATTCTTGGAGAAGTAAAATTTTAAGTGATAGACAGTGCTTATCTGCAAGGACAGGTGTTCTGACTGGAGTAGGGAGCACAGCACTGATGTGGTTTACCCTTAGAGGGAGCATCTGCTCTTCTCTCTGGAAATGTGGTGGTTTTTACAAGTTCTGTTCTCACATTTATCTCTCAAGGATTAGGTTTGAATTCTTTTCTGTGGACAGATCTGCTTCCTTCTTGATGCTAAGAGAAGTGAGCCTGGCTCTCTGACTTGGCCCCAGAGTACTCTCAGTGCACTTAGAATAAGAGCAAAGTGTGTTTGCCAGTTCCACTGAGAGTGAAGCCAAGTATCTGGTATTGTTAGTTACAGTACTTGATTCTTGGAGAATGCTGGAGGAAAGGCACAGTGCCCTAGTGATCTGAAATACCCAAAGGCTGATTCCATGGTAGCAAAATAAAGATAATGAAAAGTTAACAGCAAATCATAGTGATGGTGGATATAAAGTCAGCAGATTATTTTACTTGAATGCTGAGCTACAGTTTTTTTTCAGTTTTGTAAATTTAAGCGATGTTCTGCATCTAAGCTAATCTAATTTCAGCCTTTTTGAAGCAGGGTCCTCGGGAGGCTGTTATTTGGCTTGCTGTACACCATAAACAAAGAGAAGCTGTAGAAATCTTCTCCAAAGAGATTGCACCAGCTGGAACTGGCATGGGTAAATACTCATATCATCTTCTAAGAATTTTAAAGTTACTTTTTCTTTTTATTCTCTAAGCATGACTAGCACTTAGAAACTTAGTAACGTTAAGCTTCATTGCAATTTTCATAGTGAAATAATAATTTTTAAAGGTATATAAGCTTGGTGTAAAAATGCGACCCACAGACATTAGCAGAATGATAAAATGAATGTCCTGGAAGTTAGCCTTTGTATTCCTTTGAGATTCTTTATTCTTCCCTTGCTGCTACTGTTCCTCTCTGTTTTTTATTCCTTTTCCTCATTTGTCTGTTTTCCTACATGTGACTGCACTGATGTGCAACAGTGATTTACTTTTTTACCATGTTCCTATAACTTAATAATGCTATTAGACTTTGCTGGCAATAAACACTGAGTGTTACCTAGCTGGCAAAAATTTACCACAGTCTCCAGCTATAACACTGCAGTTTATGAAGAGATGTGCAGTTTGAGAGTTTTGAACGTTCTCTTCATACTTTATTATCTGATGTTACTGCAAAGGATTTTTATTGATGCTACTGTACTTCTAACCTGTTTAATGTATAGCTGTTTGCATAAGTAATTACAACTTTCAGGTATAATTAAAAAAATTTAATACTGCAGTGATGGTGCTGACAACCTGCATCTTAATTCACAGTGCATATTAACTACCCAACTTAAATTCTCATCCTGCAGTATTAAATCTAACCTCAAATTATTCTGTCCTCGACATTTAAATTTGTAATGTATTGCAACTATTGCAAGATTTATTTTTTAATTGATGTGCGAGCTAAAATCGAACCTTAATTTAATTAAGGCCATCTCAGTTTTGAGGGTGTATTTTTAAGTATTTGCCTAACGATCTCGTAATGTGAAATGATCTGTGCTTCTATTGCTTGCCAAATGTTTGTTCCAAAAACCAGCTCATCTGTTCTTTGTAAATGTCACTGGTTTCTCTAAATTTTCTAGGGGGACCTACTGTTGAGTATTTTGAGCAAAATTTTTTTTCTGTTCCACTCCCAAGTCCCTTAGGTGTCACCGCTATATCCGTCTGAGTTCTAAGCTCGTTCATGTGTTTTGTGTGTAAATCATGAGTACTCATCCCACTTCTACTATCCATTTTAATGAATTTAAGTTTTGACAGCCTGTTTTGAGGACTAGAGCTTGGATATTTTGCAGTGGCTTCTGCGTACCTTAATGAAGACTATATCTAGGATTTACATAGATCTTCCAAATTAAATTCAATGGGCTTAACTTGAAGCTCTGAAGTTCCATAGCAAATCTGAAATCCTGATCAATGGAGAAATAGTTTGATGTTGCCTTGCAATTAAGGAACTAATTTTTTTTCCAGTGGATTAAAAATTGTATAGAGGTGTGCACATTCTCACATTCTGTGTTATATGTTATAGTCTTTACCGTAGTAGGAGAGAACAGTTTAATGCGTGTTGGGGTGGTTTTTTTTGTGTTTATAGAGACAAGGTCAGTGCATGGTCATCTTTTTTTTTTTTTTGTCCCTACAGTATAGATATGCTCAGATAAAACTAACTGTAAATATTCATTGAGATAATATTTTAAAATTTTGCAATTCTGAAGGGTAATTAGTAGGTCAGCATTTACCACAGATGTAAGTTGCTTCTAGAGACCTGGAGTTTTCCTTATTAATGAAGAATGCTGTTTTCAGTTGGACGAAACTATCATTTCTGTAACTAGTTAGGGAATCATAATTGACTTTGCTTCTCCTTTTTCATAGTGGTTTCTCCATAGCAGACTATGAAAGTAAAAATCTATTCTTACTATTTATTCTATATAACCTTAGACAATTGCCTAGGAAACATCCTTTTGAATTGAGGAAAGCTGGGTGGATTTTAAAATCAGTGCTTATTTGTAACATCCAAAACTAATGGACTGTGCTTGTCTCTCCATTCTTAATCTGTGCTTCTTTTATAAAGCAGTTGCTGTGTATATAAAAACACAGCAATGTTTATATTATAAAACAATATTAGAAGTCTGAAGGTGTTGGTACTTTTAAGGGTTCAGTTTTTTCCTTTTACCGCTGATCTTTGGAGAATGAAAAAGTGAAAAATCTGCACTACGTGGGTTGGGTGGAGTATGTATAGAATTGAAATTGAGTTACTGTAACACATCTGTGCCTTGAGGTGGCTGGCAGACTTTGAGTTCTTGTTATCAGGGCTTTCAGTGATGTAACAAATGCATTCCTGTGTGGAATCAGGTTAGGCAGTCTGTGTGGAAGGTGGTTGGGATCCTGGGTTTGTGTCCTAAAGGAATAGTTTAAGCTTTTTATAACATCCTGTAGCAGTTTTTCTCAAAAAAAAAAATCTGTTTCAATTTATAGAACTGCTGCTAATGAGCAGCAATGGGAAAGAGGCTATTCCTGGAATCATCTGAGGCATCTGGTGATAAATAGCACTTTTCCTTGCCAGGTACAGGGCTGCAAAAAGGTTTTTGGCCTCCATGACATAAAAGACATGTGTCAGAGGGTATCAGAGCTGTTTACAGACATGCTTCCAAGTGCTTAAACCACCACATAGTCATTCTTTATTTTTTTTTTTTTTAATTTGTGGAAGATATACTGGAATGGCTTCATACAGTCACTTCTTTCAGTTGCTGTATGTGGTAAATTTCTCTATTACCTGCACCCATAAACTCTTGTGTAAGGAGAAAAGGGTCAGATTTGGGATCTAAATGCTTAGTAGGCTACTTTTTGATGTGGAATATGTGTAAAGCAGTGATTAAGAGAATCTTTTTAATTTTCTTTCTTCAATGAGATTTAGAATTTTGCAACGCTGCCAAACAGTAATTAGTGGTGTGCTAATAACTGCACCAGCTTAACAATGCTTTGTTTCTGACAGTAGTGTAGACTTCCAGGCCTTGCTGCGAAGGGCAGAACAAGGAATTCTTGATGCTTAATTGTCTTAAAACAGGCAGCTCCAGAGACAAGACTTGTAGAAATGGGTAAGTGATCTTGGGAACAGAGGCCAGAACTAAGACTGCTGAGATTGTTGTTGTCCTAGGTGAGTTCTCTCATAACAGAAATGAACCTGGTGTTCATTTCCCTCCCCCTTTTCCCTCAGCTTTTCCCCTCCTCTCTATTTCACTGAGACATCTTTGCAAATGATGACAATTCTCCAAAGTGTCACAGCTGCAGTGAGAGGCAGAGCAAGCCCCATGGCAGTTTGGTCACCCTTGTGGGAGGGTCAGAGCGTCCACAGGCAGAGAACCCAGAACCAGAGCCTTGCGTGCCCTGTCCAAGTGGCAGTGAGCACCTGAGGTCCTACTCTGTACAGTGCTGCACCACTTTTTCTCACTGGGCATTGAGTAAAAATAGCTGTGGCAGCTGTCTCTTGTATGGATAGGGCATGCCTATCAAATGTGGTTTTGTGCTGCCCACATGGATCTGTGTGATGTAACCTCTTGTGGCTTTGTTCTGCCAAAATGGTGGCAGTTGTGGGGATACGTGCCAAGTGAGATTTTAAGCATGAGTGACTTTTCCTAGTGAAAATCCTTTAAACAATGAAGTCCTGTGTTTCAGAGTTTGCCAGCTTGGTCATGCCCCTCCCAACTCTGCTACATTGCTTCACTTCCAGGGGTGAGATAGTGACTATGAGAGTCATTGCAAATAACTCTTCTTTCTTGTTTTGCATTTTTTTTAATGAAAAACTGAGGAAAAGCAGGAACAAATTACAAATCCTCTATAATGGACACCAGGGAGGAAGGAGAAGTTGTTGACTTGCAGGGTGATGTCACCTGAACTGAAACACTTCATTCCGTTATTTTTGGACATTTAACAGTGACCTTTAAAAAACAAAGTACACCTTCAGATCTGTACTGGGCAAAAAGGAAAAAAAGAAAAAAAAGGGAAATATTTTCTCTTCTGCTTGGACTGTATCTAGTGGTTATGGAGTACTGTTTTTAACTATATTCTTTCCCCTCAATTGCAGTTTGATGTTTGTTACTCTTAAGTGATGTGTAGGCAGTTGTAATAATCCTCACGTATAGCAGCTTTCATCCAAGAATCTTCAGCAAGCTGTGTAAAGATGATCAGCTAAGCTTTCTAACATCTAGTAACATTGGAGACTATTCTTTCTGCTTTACAGATGGTTTCCTGATAGTGAAAGCAAGCATGACCACAAAAGAATGTGAATCAAGAGTCCTTGGTTCTGCTTTCCCTGTAAGAAATGCTGAAGAGCAACTCCACCAATATTTAAGGGGGCTAAGCCTAAATTGGCTAAAATTTAGGAATGGGGAGTAGAGGAGAAGAAAGATTAAGAAAAGAGGTTTGATGGTTCAGAATAAGCTGGAGAGTCACAAGAGTTCCTGCTGCATCTTTTGTAGTGAAATCCAGGAGCACTGTCACTTCTGGTGTTTCATCAGGTGGTTTTAGCCTGCTAGTCACTACTTGAGGAGCTCTGAGCTGGAGTTGATAGGTAGTTTTATTTTGGCAATATCATAATATGAAGATTATTAATTGTAGGTAAAATAGGTATTAATTTCTTTAATAATCAGTACTAAAAGCCTAGTTTTGGTGTTTTTTACTTAGGCTAAATATACATCACTGGAGTAAAAATTTTTTACCTATTTGCCTGATAACTTTCTGAGGGAATTTTCACTTGCGGTTTTTCAGATTTCACAGAGGACAACAGTAAAATGAAAATAAATTCTCTTTCTTCCTGTGATTAAAAAGCACATCACAATAATTTTTATGAGGAGTGATCTTCATAATGCTTCACTTGTGAGACTTAAAATTTTGGATGTTAGGTCTTGAGTATCAGGTGTGCTTTTTAGTGAATTCGGAGTCTTAATGTCAGTATTGAACTTCTGACTTTCTTTGCAGCATATGATTTTTGGATGATACAATTTTTTGTGCATTTGTGTATGTCAAGGGTAATAAACCTTAGGCCTCATAAAAGGAGAGCATTGTATAGCTTCTGATCAATTTGAGAGTGCTGATTCCTTCCCTCCCCTCCACATCAGTAGAAAGACAACCATCTAAAGGCATTGTGCCAATCTGAAATTCCCAATTCCTTATGCAATCTCATCCTCTGTGTAAAAAGAAGGAATGCTGTCTTTATGTTGAAGTGGGCTGAAGCCTTTGTGTGTTTGAGCTCTGCAATGTAGACAAGGAGTTAGACTTGCAAGAGAGAATTTTGAGAATGTTGCATTTTTAAGAAGCTTCCATAGTCAGCAGTGAACGACTGGAATTTTCTTAGTTATTCCCTGACTTTTTTTCCTAATGCTTTTTAAATTTCCATTATTTTTGTTGAAGACCAGCAGGACGCATTAGCATACTTCCACAGAAAGTGTTTGTAAGTATTATTAAAACTGCAGATCAGAGTCTTAAGCCCAGAGAAGAATTTGAAGTTACTGTATATAGACATGCCACGCTGGAGAGCGATTTGTTGTTTATTTTCTGTTTGGAATGGAAGACATTTACTGTAAACTTCTGTTGAGTATGGTATTTAGTTCACAAGTTCAAACACTTAATCAGTTTTCATTTGGATTATGCTGTTCTGATGAACTTAAAGGGATACATACTGTTAAAAAAAAGAGGCCAAACATATCTTACCCCATCTTTTAATATTTTTTTACAATTACTACTTGAGTTTAACCTTTTAATTGATAAAATTACTCTTTCTGTTTAGTCCTCAATAGTCTGAAAGTTGATAATAACCAGGATTTTTTTTTTAGCAGCAGCCAGCAAGTTTGGTTGGCTTTATGCATGTTGGTCTCCTGGAAAAAAGAATAATTATCAGTCTGTAATGTTCAGTCCTAATAGTGGGGTCTTCACAGCTGTTTTCCTGTTCTGTAAAGTGAGATTCCTATGCTTGGCAGTGGAGAATCCTGGACACATAGACTCAGATTTTTAAATCTGTAGTAGGCTATGGGAGTCCAGTGCAGTTCTGCAATGTTTGGTCCATAGAAGTTCACCCTCACTTCATAAAAGCTATCAAACACAGGCCTAGTTTGTATTATTCAATGAAAATGTCTTCAATATGTACAGTCCAGTCAGCCAAATGGTTAGAATTTAAATAATTTCTGTTGATTTAGTATATTTTCGTTGTCTTCTTCAATTCAGATACTTTATTCTGAATGAAATGTGGTGTAGAAGAGGCTCAAGAAGAGCCTTACTGTGGGAATCTGGCGTTCATAGTTTAACGAGAGTTCAGTAGCTAAGAAATGTTTTACTAATAGCTGAAATCTTGTGCTGACCCTTATTTCACATGAAAATGACCGGAGTTTGACACTAAGATGACAGCTGGTTAATACAACTTGAGATTTTAAAGTGCTTGAGTATGTGTAAATATTTTGACTGATGTCCTAAGTGTGTTGGAAGATGCTTTTAGAAATGTCCTTGTGGTAGCAGTTTACTGCAGTCCCCGTTTTTTTTGAGAATAATACTGTAGAAGATAAACTATCTGCTGTTTTCAGAGTATATAGATAGAATAATTAAGAACATACAATTGACCACTGTAAAAAAAAAAGGTTTTATGCATTTTGTGTTGGTGCTCAACCATATTGTAAGAACTACTGAGTATAAAACCTCAGTTTTATAAAACCTCAATAGAGATTTCAGATTTCTCTAGTTTGATCACTTAAAAAATAATGCTTGGCAAGTGGGCTACTTTGTCTGGTTTTTATATGTAAATACATTAATTATTCCTTAGAATATGCAGTAAATACGTTAATAACCTGTTAGTTGAGCTAACTCAGTCACTGGAAATGTAGGGGACAAACTTAAGGGTCAAAAGCTGAAAGCTGTTCAGCAAGAGACATTGCTGTGTCTTGAAATTCTGTGAAACTTCAAAAAAAACCCTAAAGTTTTATTAAACTTAGAGTGCTTAAAGCTTTTTAGATTGCAAGAAGTTGGAGCATTTTCATGCTCTTTTACTCCAAAACATTTTACAAAATGCTTCATGCAGCCTAGTATTCTTTGTATATAGCATAATGGTTTATTCTGTTAAAAAATAAACAGAATTGTACAGAAGTCTGGGATTTTTTGACAGAAGTAGATTAAAGAATAAGTAGTATTAATCCAAAAGTGGGTGTGACCATTCAAGTAGGATTGGAATTGGACAGAGGGAATATTAAGGAGGCAAAACATAAGGCTTTTCCACCATCTGTAAATCCAGTGGGGAATAATGAGAGCTGGAAGGAATGAAGCTTGTTTTGCTGGAAATGCACATCTCACAGGTTGATTGCAGGTTCCAGCCAGAGTTTTTTCTGCTGTGGGGCATTTTACAGGGTGTGGTATATATGACATAGATTATAATGTATTAGAACATGATGGTTCTACATATTGAAATAGATGCTTATTTGGGCTGATTTTTATGCGTCTTTTGCTGGGGTTGGTTTTCAGTGGATCCATTCCCTGAAATGCCCCAACTGAGAGCAACATCGGTTTTCCCAAGTACTCTTTTGTTTGCCTGCTACCTCTGTTTATGAAATTTATCAGGAACTTCTTGTCTTTTCCAACATATCTTAACATGATTTTTAGAAGAATTTTTATTTGCAAGTCCATCCACAGATGGGTTTTACGGAGTGAGAAAATAAAAAAGATCGAGAGGCAGCTGGAGAGATAAAACATACGTGGGAAACCAGAACCAGTCAAGCTGTTGTAGCAAGGAGGTGTACCCTGATTGGGCTTCACCTTGTATTACTTACTTGGATATCTGTTACCACATCTCTGCTCACAGGGGAGTGCCGGTCATGGGGTGTTAGTGTGCTTTGGTATTCTTGAGATTCCTCTACAGCCTTCAGATTTGGATCAAATTTGCCATTGGACACAAAATTTGGGAGTCTGCAGGTGTGCTGGGAGAATCATGGACACAAAGAAAACCTGACAAATAATTCATTATACGTACGTGTATGTGCAGAGGATGATGGTTTGTTTTTCCTAAGATATTTAGGCTGAAAATAAGTAAGAAAGTAGGCTAGAAGAAGGAGTCATAAAATGAAAAGACAGGATAAGACTGTATGAGGAATTGTGCAGGTTAACCAAAGAAAAGCACTTTCTAACTAATAATTTATTTATTTAATAGAGTCAATGTAGATTTATAAACCTTTAAACACAGAATCCAAAGGAAAGGTTCCATACCAGAGCTTGGTCACCTAGAAAGGAGTAGATTTACTGTCTTGGTGCCTGAAGTTTTTCCATATGAACCATGTCATATATTTGGGAGTTAATAAAAACAGTGGCATTCCAGTGGTGTAATCCCCAGTACTCACTGGTTTTAAATGCCCAGTCACCTGGAGAATTTGTAGTTCTCAGGCTTAGTGTCCCCAGACACTGTGAGGGAATGGAAGGCTTTTGGATCAAACGCTTGAATCAAAGTGTCATGATAGGCAGTGTGATGATTACATGAGGCAAATACTGTACCTACAGATGAACAGGAACAGGATATAGATGCACTGAAAGGAAGGTCTCCCATCTAAAGGTAATCACCCGTTTTTGCAGTGCATCAGTTTTGTGCCATTCTGATGCACAGAAACTGGCAGAGAGTAGTGGTGAGTTCATTACCTTGAAATGAAGCAACTTGTTCTAGAGGTTCACTGGTAGCAGGTGAGACAATGCTTTTTTCTGCCTTGAGGCTCTGAGGAATGGAGCTCTGATAACAAAAAATGGTCATGTGAAGTTCCTGGGAAAGGAGATCAAGAGCTTCAGTTTAGCTGGGAATCTTGGCAGTTTGAGACTGCAGCCTGATAGATATTCGCTACAAGTATGACAGATTGTTTGTGTCACTGTAGATAAAGATCAGTCTTCCAGAAAGGAGGGAGAGCATCTGTACAGATTTTTAAGCAAGCAGTGCAATGTAAGCATAAAGTACAGCATGAAGAGTTACTTTTATAGGGAGTTTTTTTGGGGCAATGGTTGATCCAAGGAGATCATAATTTAATTAGCAGAAGGTAGATCTGGCCACAGTGACAGGTCCACTGTTACCTGTGTGTACTGCACCTTCCATTGCCTTCTTTTGGTTTACTGGAGAAATGTAATAGGAATCTGAGCCGTGGGCTGAGGTGAGGTGTAGTGCTCTCATGCTGTTTACAGAATTAACAAACTGGTTGTGGCTTACAATCAGTGATTTAAGATTTGTTTTGTCTTCTCTGCCTGAAGCCTAACTACGAATTTCATATGGATGAAAATTAAATTGGACTTAAAAATGGTTCCACCTTAATTTATAGTCACATAAACAATAACCATAACATAGAACTTAATAATGTTGCAATTGGGATATGTTTGCTCTGCATTGCAGGGATCGCTGTAGTACCTCCAAAGACAGATCTGTTACAGTAGCTTGTGCTGGAGAGCTTTGAAAGACCAGCAGTAGCAAGCAGCACTAGAAGGTTATCTTAGCCTCAAGGTGTGAGCAGTTGTTGCTCTTTCTTGGATTGTTTTCTTGTCAGTGTTGAGAGCTACTTTGTTGTAGGAGTCAAGACTCATTGTGTGAAAGCAGGCAAGTGAAGAGCTTGCTTTCAGAGCTTTCAGGATGTTGAAATTGATACTGGAGCAAAATCTGGTATCCTTAATGAGCAATTCAGCTGCCTAGCAGGAAGTGACCCATATGGCAATCCACAGATGATTTAACTAGCTTTATGGACCTATATTTTCAACATGACCTTACCATATCCACCCTCCTTCCCCAGCAACCTAAATAAACAAACTAGGCACATAACTCAATAAAATCGCTGCAGCTGGTTTAGTTGCTGAATGACACTTCTGCTTGAATGAGTGCACAGGTAAGAGGTATAAGGCTGAAACCTCACCGAATCACTTAAAACTGTGTAATTCTCGTGTAAGGGATTCTTACGTATTCTGTCCAGCAGCACAATTGTTTTAGCAGTACTTAGGGAGTAGGGAGGTGGTTATTTGTGGTGCTGTTTCTTTTGAAGGTATTTTTTCCCTGTACTATAAAACATCATAGACTTCTTTGGGGAAGTTGCTTCTGCTGAGCATGAATGTAGCAAGGCTGTGTAATCTCTGCTGCCACTGGTATGTGTCCACATTGACAAGGCACTGAATCCAAGCTAGAACAGCCTGCTGTGGAGTAGAGGTTATTACTGTTAGCTTTTGTATCACAACAGCACCGTTACAAGGCTTTTAGTTTACTTGAAGCACAAACAGAGGGAATTCACACCTGGAGAAAGCATGAAGCCCATTTTAGCCAGAATTAATTTGGGCAAATATATTATGTGGGCAGCTTTCCACAGCACTTGTTTCTAAAAGGGACTGCTTAACACAGTTAATTAATTCCTAGGCTGATTTAATACATGCATTTTACCATTTCTTTCCCCTGCAGTACTATTTGGAGCTCTGATGCATCATGTATTCATTCCTGCTGACCATTCCAGAAAGCAGGGTGAGAAGCTGTGCTCAGGATGAGGAGAGCAGAACTGTTTCTTTCAGAAATACTGAGCTGGCAGATGGGTTTAATGATAGTAGAGCCTGGCAACCTGATATTACAGTGCTGACTTAAAACAGATCTGGGCTTGTGCTAGTGCCTTAAGCCTCTAAATAGCCTGTGTATCACAGAGAATGGGATCTGCAGTACCCAGCACCTTAAAAAGGCGAAGTTAGTTTAAATGCTAGAGAAAATGATTCAAATTAATCTAAATGACCAAAGTCATATTAAACAAATACTAAAAGAAACCATAGTCCATCAGAATTGTTTCTCTGCTCTCTTTGAAAGTAAATAGAACAAGAATGACAAAAAACTAAAGCTAAGTTCTTCTTCAATGAAATATTTTACCTCACTGGCATTGATATACAAAATTATTTGCAAGAAGATTCTAAAGATTTAGTTCATGCTTTGCGTGTTTGAATTTTTTTTTGTTAAATTCACAGTTACGTGTTTTGCGTTTTAACTTGTATAAAATGTTCGGTTTTGTTAATTTATTTATGAATATATGTAATTTTCTAGAGGTTTCTCTGCATTTATTAAAAATAGATCAATTCAAGCTTTGATAAACTGCGAGCTCTGGTGTTTTGAAGATGGTTTTAACCACTCTTTTGTGAATTTAATTTCCTTTTCCAGCCCCTGGCCTCATGGGAATCGTTGGAGGGCGCCCCAGAGTGTAAGTTAATTCCTAATCATTAACTTGTTGTAATGTGTGGTGATAGTGTTTCTACCAATCACCATCACAAGCTTCCCCAGCTGGGGACAGGAACCACAGAAGCAACTAAATCTTCCTGAGTCACACTATAGTAACTGATAACAGGATCATAGCGAGTGCTATACGACATGCATGGAAGTAGTAAAATTCTTCATTGAATTAAATGTGAGTTATGCAAGTCTCTGATCAGCTCATAGCAATGTCTTTGCTTCATGAGCTGTAGAGAAAAGTTGAAATGTGACTTCATAGCAAGGCAGTAGCTTGACCACATTAATACATGCAAATTTCTGGACCAGTTTTATCTTGTAGCTGTTAGTTTGGAATATGGGCCCACCAAATTTACATCTGTGTGAGCTCACTTCACATAGAAATGTAAGGTCAAATTCCAGAACATCCCACAAAATGTTAGCATGAAACCATTTCATGACTGACCTGAACATAATAATGTTGAGCATGTTTAAAAAAAAAAATCCTGGCTTGATTCAATTTTTTTCTAGATATGGCTAAAATCTTGTGGTGATTTATATCCTCACCTTTTCATGCTTATTCATCTAAAACTTTCTGTGATTAAGCAAATGCTGCACACGAAGATGGGAGAAGAACCTGTGGCTGTATTTCCAGTAGCGCTGTGTAGCTGGCCTAGGTATTGATGTGGGGCTGCTGACAGTGTAATAGACCTCAGTGTCATGAAGCACACCCCTGGTCAAGAAAACATTTTCGCTATTTTGGCTAGCTCCCCTCAGTTAAATTTTCTTGAATTTTTTAAACAAAGTCTTATATTCTTAATAATGGAATTTAAGGAGTTTTTACACTTCTCAGGCTCCCCGAAGTTGTTCAAAAAAACATTGCTAGTCATGGTTGAATAGCTTTAATTTCTCAAGTGTTTGGTGTATGAACAGTCCAAAGGTCTACCTGTTTCATTAATTTCTAGTTAAATGCATTTATGCTTGTTGTTTTGTGTGTCTAGGTCTCCGGTTTTGAAGCCATTTTTCTTCTATTATCCCAAAAGCAATGTTCAGGTAAGACCTGCTGAAAGTCTGTGTCCTGTTTTCCTTGAAGCAATTTGAAAAATTCTGCCGATTCTGGCATTTTTTGGTGACTTTGAGTTATAAAACTGCAAAGTAGTCCAGTGACTTTGATTAAAAAATATTTCCTCAGAGACTAATGTTATTCACACAGAATGTTTTGCAACGGTTAAACTTGCCAACCTTTCATTTTAATTGCTGCTAATTTTGAAATATCTTACATCAAAACTGAACTTCTCTTTTCAGGTTCCTGGAATTGTAGGTTTGAATTATTTTTACTGCATTTGCAAAGAGTACTTAAGAAAATTGTAGACTTTTTTGAAATTTAATGGAGTCTCTTTGAAGAGAAGGCAGTTGAGTGTTCAGAGAGTGGTACATTAATCTTGTGAACTTGGACACATCTTCTGAGTTTTTGGGGAGTGATATATTTTGTGTATATTACTGGGCATAAATGCTAAGATCAGTGAATTTCCTCTGATTCAACAGGTTTTACCTTAAAAGAGAGTTGGGCTTTTTCCTTCCATATACCCTGTCTTTAAAAATAGAAGTAATAATTTCTGGTTTTGCCTGTATTACAAAAACTGTAAAATTATGAAAGCCTGTGCAACTATTGTGCCAACTATCATGGAAGAGCCTGTGACTCTGTGGCCTATTCAGTTCACAGCAATAATTTATTTCAGTCCAAGAACTTAAGAGTTCAGATGTCTAGGCAGCCCTAGGTGAGAAATTACAGTGTAAGATGACGTGTTCATCTATGGCCTACTTCTTCTCTGCGTGTACCCGTCTAGTTTGAAGTTTTCAAGATAAACTTGAAGAAACTGGTTTTGCTCAAACCATAAAATGTTTGGATTTATAAGTATTGGTCTCTGCTCTTCTGAGTGCCATGAGATATTTAATTTATCCTTTGAAGACTGCAGACAAAACTGCATATATGCCCTTCTTTTTCCAAGGTATTCAAGTAGCTTGTAACTGTTGCATCCCTCTGATGCCAAGGCATCCTAATACTCAGTGAGAGCCTTCTCACTCACCCACCGTCAAGAAAGTGGCCAAAGGCCAGATTGTTGGTCTGTCTTAGGCCACAGGTGTTGTGACAGGCTTCTGCTGTGGGTGGCACAGGGAGCCCTGGGAGCATAGGCAGCAAGTGAAAAGGTGAGCAAGGGGGAACAAGCAAAACAACTTAATCAGAAAGGGAATGTTTAGTTTTCATTCTTTAACACTCATACAGTGCTTAGCACAACCAAGCCCTATTCTTTAAGTAGTATTCTTCATTAATGGAAAATATTTTCATTTCACAACTTTACAGACAAAGTGCCATTTAGTTATTAAATCTAAGTTAATTATAAACGCTGCACAGTGGGAAAGCATTTTTAAAAAACCTACCTTTCTTGTTGTCTAAAGAAGTTGAAGTACTTGCTTTTATCATCACTTACATTTTGCTTCATACAAATGGCTTGTCTTTGCCAAGTTTAGTGTGAAGTTACTATCTTGATGAACACTGTGTTGTTCATCAAATTCAGTATTAACTGACTAATTAGCACTGTGTTCCAGACTTGTAAAATGCTGTTGAGATTAAACAGTAACCTAATTTAACAAGGAAAGAAAGCAGTGTCTCATTTACACTTTTCAATACAGAAAATCAAAGTCCTTGCTCTGTGTAACTAATCTGATAAGTGCACTGATATGCTGTCAGCAAAATGCAATGTGGCTATCACTGTTGTCCTGCAGTAATATTGAGGGTAAAATGTGGCGTGATTCAAGTCCTTGATTCAAAATTTTAGCCATGTTTTAAAAACTATTGTCCAATAAGAGATTACAGAGTAAGTATGAATTAACTGCTTTTCTAAACTAGAAGTTCAGTTACAAAGAGTCTGGTTACTCTAGGTCAGCATTTGACCTAAAACTAAAAAAAAATTCCATAAGCAGATTTTGAGTTATGTTAACATTGCCACAGTGGGTTCTTTTGTTTTGTGTTTGATAACACCTTGCTGAGTGTCAGTTTGGATTCAATGTCTTGTTTGTTGTTTCCACTGCTTTTATGCAATTGTACGGATTTTATCATAGATCACTAGTGGTTTTACAGTTCAAATAGTAGTTGTTTTCCATGTCTGCTTTGAAGGTAACCTAAAACTTTTATGTAGGGAGAAATTGCAGCAAACCTACTGAAGGCAAATCACTATTAGTTATTCTTTAAGGGCAATTATAAGAAGGAGTGCTGAGTAGAGTTATTTTGCTGACAACTGAGCACTGATAACTGCTGCAGCTAAATTGGTTTATATTGTTTTGTTCTGATTGTGTCTGAATCTTTAATACTGGGAGTCCTCCAGTACAGATGAAATGGATGTCACTCACTTCAATCCCACTTCCTCATGTCTTGTCAGTGGTCCCATAGGTAAAACTGGAGGGTACCCTGCCGTGTGTACTTTCTACATCCTTCCTCCTGGTAAAAGCTCAGATACTGGTCCATATATATATATGGGGGAGCAAGACCCTTTTTTTTTGTTTTTCTTCTTGTTGGAGGTGTTGAGACACTTGATCCATGGCTAGTGCCTCTTTGTCTCTCCAGGTCATTGCTGCCAATCAGTTGAGTTACAGTGATGATGTGCTGCATACAAATTGCTACCCTGTGGGTCGTGGGAATTGGGCTTCATCTGAATCTGTGGGTAGCTGCACATCAGTCAGGTCATAATACACCATTTCTAGCATGGCTAATTCCTTCAAGAACTGGATACCTCCCTCCATTGCGGTCCTCTCATCTGGGTAACATACAGCATTTTCCTTGAAAGGATACCTGTGGCTATAGGACACGAGAGAGAACCACACTCGCGCACTGAGATGTCAGAAGGCAAATCAATCTAAGTGTTTATTTTCTCTCAATATTTATATATTTCTCGATCTGACAATGGATTGGAAGTTGAGGTTAACACCTCTCCAACCACACTGGTTAAAAAGACTGTCCATCATGATTTCTCTCATTGTAAAAGAATGATAACAAAAAAGAACAGTTAAGTAAATATTGGCTATTACTTACATGAAAACTGTGAAAACTTTGACTCCAAAAAATGTAAATTCAGAAGAGAAAACCAGGGTGACAGATACCTTTCCTTCAGACTTAACAGGAGTCATCTTCAGAGGCTGAGGACCTAAGCCCCTTTTTCAAATCCAGTTGTCAATGTCCCCTTCCCTAGAAAGTGATCATAGCTCCTTGCCTTCCCTACCCTCTAATTACAGGCTACTAGCTCCATTATCCCAGCATCGTAGCAGCCAGGTGATTATGTGCTGACCTGGACAACAGGTGAAACATTTTTGCGTATCCTACAGCTGATTCGAAGATACTTATCTTGTGCTGCCTCTTTCTCCTGTTCTTGTGGTGGCCCTGCTGCATCCATCTTTACAAGCTGAGTTTTGTGTCCATTTCTTGTGTATGGGAGTGACTGATAATTAGGAGGTCCTCTCATTCCTCTGCAGTGCCTGTCACCGGGGTTGGAGTAGCTGCAGGGCTTTTGTTTTATCATTGAATCCAGAGACCTTCTTTTCCCCTTGAGAAGAATAGTATCAAACAGAGCTTGGTAGGCCTGGGCCAGTACATTGCAGTGATTTGTGTCTCTCTGGAATTGCCAAGGTGGCAGCATACTTCTTCCCGATATTTTACTGGTTTTTCTGGATTCTGCACTTTTTCAAGGGTGAAGTTCCAAAACGCGAGCTCCTCACAGTCCTAGGCGCTTGCCCATACCGCCCCATGCACCCTGCCACTCTTAATGATCCAACCTCAGGGCAGATCATACAAACATATAATGTTTAGGGGTTGGAATAAACCTTAAAGATCACCTATTCCCAACCTTCACTGCCATGGGCAGGGATACCTCCCACTAGACCAGGTTGCTCAAGGCCTTAACCAAACTGGCTTTGAACACCTCCAGGGATGGGGCATCCCTGACTTCCCTGGGCAGCTTGTTCCAGTGTCTCACCATGCTCACAGTAAAAAAAATCCTCCTAATATCTAACCTAAATTTCCCCTCTTTCAATTTGTACCCACTACCCTTGTCCTATCATTATAGTTCCTGATGAAGAGTCCCTCTCTGGCTTCTATGTAGGCCCCTTCAGATACTGGAAGGCTGCTATGCTGTAGCCCAGGACAGGTCTCCACACAACCTTCTCTTCTCCAGGCTGAATAGCCCTGACTCCCTCAGGGGAGGGAGTCTCTGTAGGGGAGAGGTGCTCCAGTCCTCTTATGAACTTCATGGTCTCCTCTGGACTTGCTCTAGCAGTTCCATGTCCTTCTTATTTTCAGGACACCAGCACTGTACACAGTGCTCCAGGTGAGGTCTCACAAGAGTAGAGTGGGAGAATCACTTCCTTCAGCTGGCTGCCCACACTCCTTTTGATGCAGCTCAGTATTCAATTGACCTTCTGGGCTATGAACATACACTGTTGGGTCACGCTGAGGTTTTTATCCCCCCCAAGTCTTTCTCTGCAGGGCTGATCTTTGGGTAGTAGTCTTAAATAGTTGTTTAAACAAGACCTGGAACATATTCAGAAGACGTAAGCCCGCGTGTGCCCAGGTGGCCAAGAAGGCCAGTGGCATCCTGGCCTGTATCAGCAATAGTGTGCCCAGCAGGACCAGTGGTCATCCCCCTGTATTCAGCACTGGTGAGGCCACATCTCGAGTCCCGTGTTCAGTTCTAGGCCCTTCAGTTTAGGAGGGACATTGAGGTGCTGGAGCGCGTCCAGAGAAGGTGACAAAGCTGGTGAAGGGTCTGGAGCACAAGTCTCATGAAGAGCAGCTGAGGGCGCTGTGGTTGTTTAGCCTGGGGAAAAGGAGGTTCAGGGGAGACCTTATCACACACCAGAACTACCTGAGAGGAGGTGGAGTCACCATCCCTGGTGTTTAAGGAAAGACTGGATATGGCACTTCGGTCTAGTTGACCTAAGTGGTGTTGGGTCATAGGTTGGACTTGATTTCAGAGGTCTTTCCCAACCTAATTGATTCTGTGAAGACATAATAATAGGAACACACTAGTTTGGGCATCTCAGGATATTAAGAATTCTCAAGATCTATTATAGTTAGCTCGGAGGATAAGGGGAAGATGAAGGGAAGTGTGTCCCCTCCATGGTCTGAGTTTCCAAAGAGAAAAGATAAAAGATGTAATTATCAATAGTTTCTGGTAGATGACGCCCAGGTACAGGTATGACAGCAAAGCTGAGTGCAAATACCAGATTAGTTTCACAACCAGCAATTATATCGTATCATTAGCCAGTGTTACAAAGTACGGCTTGATAACGTCAGCGCGGTTTCCATGGGTGATAAACCTCCTAACAGGGAACACATACTGCAGGTAAGGTGGTATATGATTGAACTTGAGGAACAAACACAGCAACTTTGAGAGTAAATCATTGTGACCAGTGGCTACTAAACTGATACAATGAATGCTTGTAAGAAATTTGTTCTAACATGTTCTAGTCAGATTTGTTGTTATCTCAACCCATTAAGCCCCATGTTGGGCATGAAAAAGGCCTGTCACAGTTTATTCCCGGCTGGCAACTAAGTGCCACTCAGCCACTCTCTCACCTCCCCAGTGTAATAGGGAGAAGAATTCAAAAAAAGGTGAAAAATAAACCCCACGAGTTGAGATAAGAATAGTTTAATAATTGAAACAAAGTGGTAGTTGTTGGTATTATTAAAAGGGAGGTAACAAAAAAGAAAGAGGGGAATAAAACCCAAGAAAGAGAAGCAATGCACAGTAGAGTGTCTCTCCACCCACTGACTAGTGCCCAGCCTGTCCCCCAGCAGCGAGCAGCAGCTCCCAGCCAACTCTTGGCTCTCCCCATTTATATACTGGGCATGATGGTCTCTGGTGTGGAATATCCCTCTGACCAGTTCAGGTCAGGTGTCCTGGCCTTGCTCCCTCCCAGCTCCCTGTGCACCTGCTGGCTGGCAGAGCATGGGAAGCTGGGAACTCCTTGACTTAGAGTCTGCTCTAACTGTTGCTACTGAGTAACAACCAAGCCCACGATTCCAGTATTGATACATTTTTTTAGCAGCTTTCACAAAATATATTCGAAGATGAATACAGGATGCAGAGAGAAGTTTGTCTTTAATACAGAGAGCAAGAAGAAAAGGGGGTTGCATCATGGAAAATGCAAATGTTCAAGTTTCGGGATTCAGCTGTCAAGAGTTGTGACAACAAATTCTGTGTAGTGTTGCAGTATATAGAGCGAGATGGAAAGAGATTTGTCTTCCTTTAAAAAATACCAAACTGGACAGAGCATTTCTTCGGGGTTCTTTATACCTTTTTTCCCTAAAAAAAAGATTTCTTTTAGGTTTATAATGAATTGTTATTGTATTGTGACCTTATCAAAGGGAGCAACAGAACCTTGTCTGTAAAGCTATTACTGGAAGAATACTAGACCAATACTTAATTAGGAAAATGCTTTTTTCATTCACATTGCAATGGATTTCTGATTTGACTATTTGAAAATCTGTGTTCTTTGTACAGATCAACCTATTTTTAAATGGACAGCATGTTGAGATATTTGAGGAGGATCTCACGTTTACATCCGATGAGGTGGTTTCGCTTGATCTACCCAAGATTAGCAGTGAATTGAAAGGTATGTTAAACTTTGTGTTTGTGAATGCATCATTTTCTATCTTCGTCCTGGTAAATCATGTTAGATTTTGTCTGTGAAATACATTTTGCCTCTTTATGTGATACATTTTTATGGCTGTTGCAAAACATTTAAACTGTTTTCTTGGAAAGTGATCAGTGTAATGCAGTATAACAGGTATTTGAGACTATAACAAATATGGAAGTAAATTTTTATGAAAAACCCCTAAGTCTTAAACACAACTGAAGACCATGCAAAGCTGGCTTGAAATGGAGACGTGGTTTCAAAGTATACTGTAATCTTACTTTTTGTGAATCCTGGAAATAGTTGGGTTTATCTTACATCAAAATAGTGTTCAGAATAGAGGACAGACGTACAGAATGATTTACAGACTTACAGCACTTAGATAATTCTGTGAAGGCTGCCATATGGAACAGGAGCAAATTTCAATTAACAAGAATGGGATCAACTTGGAACTGGTGACTCTAAAAGAAACCATACTAGGTTAATAATCCGGCGTGATAATTCCTCTGTCGCTGCTAGACTTGTCTAACCAAATTCTCTGAGAAAGAGAGGAAGAACCCTGAGAAGGGCTAACCAGTGAGCTGAATGGAGCAGGTCAGGATGTCTGCAATGAAAAGGAAGTGTCAAATCAGAGTTGGTCATACAAGCAATTATTGAAAGTGCTGGTCACCTGAAAATTTTTGTTATTTCTAATGGCTGAACTACATACAGTATTTCTTAAAGTATAGCATGCTCTATAATTCCCTTTTGGTCCAAACAGTCTTCATTATCTTATTTCTGCTTACCAGAGAACTGAGAGAATTAATCTAAGCTGTGGATAGGTATTTGAAAATCTAAATCAGGTGACTCTACCTAAAAATTATGAGTTAGAAAAATTTCTAAAATAATACTGATGTTGAAAGAGTAATTCAGTCTGTGTGTACTTGAGAAATTAATGCTATTAAGCCACTTACATGTTAAGGTTTATTCTGGGTTCCAGATAAAGGTGAGTAATGTTTCTCAAAGCTAGTAATAGAATAGTGTAACAACTGATACGAGTTAATGGGGAATGTTCTGTATCACATAGAGAAATTTTGAAATACGTACATGACTGTGTTTATTGCCATTTGAAAGCCATTTGATAGTGGATGCCTGATTGCCATGCATATGTTAATTTCCCCCCTCTATTCAAACATCTCTTCAATACAATGATTTGTGCTGTGCAGCAACAAGTTAAACTCTTAAGAATGGTTTCAGCTCTTAATTCTATTGGAAATCTGATGTCACACCAGCACCTCTCGGATCCCTGGGAGCTCTTAGGAGGAGGCCAGCGGGGTATTTGCACCAGCAGACTGGGCAAATTAACGAATAGGAAGTCATTGTTCTGCTTAATGAAAGGATTAGCAAAGGTCCTGGGTTTGGGGTTTTCTTTCAAGGTGACTACAGTGCTAAATATTGGAGAAACAAAAAGCTACTGGACTTCCTATTGCCTTTTTGTGATTTGAGAAAACTTTCTGAGGTGGCTGACACCAGCATTTAACGACTGAATTTTTCAGGCTTTTTTTCAGCCAAAACCCCACTTTTGAGAGACAGCAGAACTTCTCTGGTTGTTTCCCCTGAGAAAGATCTCTAAACTTTTGCCCTTAGTTGTAAATATAAATGTTTTCTGTATGTGACTAAATAGTTACCTACTTCTGTGGCTTAATGCAGGACAGCATGGATGAGAAAGACAAATGGGTTAGACTATAAAAGGAATAGCTTCTGCTTAAAGCATTTTCTGTCAGCATTTAGAAAGGAGGAAAGTATTTTTCTTAGTTTCATGGTTATGTCAAGTGTGAGGGACTGTTAGTTGTCGTTGAATAGATAAGAGAAATATGTGAAAATGGATTTAAAATATGCTGCTAGATGTAGTTCTGGGAGGGTGGAATTTGAATTTACCATTTTCCCTAGCTTTGAAGGGAATTCTTTCGTAGATTTGTTTAGGATGTTTATTAAATGAAAATAATTTCCTGATAAACAGATCATGAAAGATAAATCAATTATGGTAATAATAAATGAGAACACCAGAACACTGACTTGAACTAATTTTGTTTAAAGGGAGATTGTCAGAGACTGACTGTGTAAAATGTCTGATGGAGAAAATATTTCTACAGCTTATGCAATTTAGATATTGTCAAATTTCAGCCTTTGAAGAAGCACTCTATTTTGTCTTGAATTGTATATTGAATGAAATTATTAAAATTAGTGTGATTTCTGTAGTGTATGAAGTGTAGTAGTCTTGTCCAAAATGAGCAATGAGCTTTAGCTGGACTTTCAGATCCACTCTCAATGGAGATGTTTAATCAAAACCAATAATCCCCAATTAAATAAATACATCCTTAAATATTGTCTGCCAAATTTCATGGCACATTTCTGCTTGCAAGTGAGCATGGAAAAGATGGTGAGCTTCAAGCTCAACAAACCTCCTGTGTTACCTCTTTTAGATTGTATGCTTCAACCTCTTCAAAGTTCATGCTACTGTGACTTTCTGCCAGTGAGGAGCCATTGTGCCAGACTGACTTCTAATCATTCTTTCAGCTCATCTTTCACAGTGACCCAATATATATTATAAAACTTCATGTCCTAATTAAAGCAGTTTAATGTTGATAGGTTGTTTTTGGGTAGATTATAGGAAGATTTTCTGATCCAGCTGTGCCAGTAGAAGAGGTTGCTGTGGTGAGCCCCTAGTTCTTCGTTATTGTTTTCCGTGTTATTGCCACTTGCGTGTGTCAGCAAAGCTCCTCTTGTGAGTGTTGCCTGAACTGCTTCAACCAAATACAGACACATTGGATAACAAAAATGCCTTGGTACGACTTGACACATAATAGTGTATCTCCCACCCCATACCCAAATGGACTTTAGGATTCTGTTCAGCTGCCACTGCCACAGACTTTCAGCTTCCTTTTCTGAAAGGGTCTGTGAAAACTGCAGCCAGTAGGATTTGGACATAGTTTCTCTCTTACCCATGTCAGCCTAGCTCATGGCTGTGTCAGCAGTTTTCTGTGGGCAGGAAGGAGTTGAAGGTAATGATTTGTCTAGGGCTGTGTTTACCTGACTACCTGATGTAGTTCACAGAGTACCTATCTACTCATGCAGGTGCACTGTGCTCTAAATGATGCCCCTGGCCAGCATTTGGAGCATAATATCTTTAATACTGGGTCTCCTACTCTCTAAAACTTTAAAAAAAAATTTAAAAAGGAAAAAAGCCCCAAATAGTTTGGTATTCTCAGCAGAAGCAGTAATAGTACAGAAAGGACAGGCTGATGTATTTTCAAATTGTATTGTGCCTTGCATCATAAAGTTAGTCCAGCATAATTGATTTACAAGACCCTGTATATTCAGTTCCTTGAAATTTGGGACATTGTGAATTGCTTCTTCTGGCTGCCACCAGCAGCAGTTGCACCAGAAGCTGTCACAAAGCAGGAAGGCTGTCCCTTCCCTGCTCTGCAAAATCCCCCTGCTGGTGTCCAAGGAGCAGAGAGAGGGGAAGAACTGCCACTTGCGTCCAGAAGGATGAGAAAAAGACAGGAAGGGGGCAGAGGAGGGAAGGACTGAGGGATGAGAAGTTTACTGTGAGTCAGGAGTGGAGGTCAGTCTATTATCGATGATGGGATTGAAAAGCCAAGGAGGCCAGGAGAGCTGATATGGCTGTAGGAGAGTTGGATCAGAAGCAAAACTGGCTGAAAATTACTCCGTTCTCACTGCCTAAAAGCTTGGATATAGACTATACTTCAAGTTTGAGTGTTACGCTGTGATCAATGACAAACTCAGTAGCAAAGTGGGTGCCTCATCTGTCACTTCGGAGAACAGGAGCTAGATGGTGACAGCCTACACTCTTAGTAATCAACAATTACGAGAGGCCTCTGCTGCGTAACTTAACCACCAAACCTCAGGTATATACTGTGTGAATCCCACAATATTAAATTTCTAATTCGGACAGGAGTGGGTTTGCTTTTTGATATGTAAGTGGATAAAAATATTTCATATGAACTTCGTTCAGTGAAGTGCAACAACCTCCAAGTTCTTTGAAATCCAATACTCAGACATCGACAGGTTAAAAAATTGAGATTGGCTTCCTAGAGAGCATACATTTTCTTATATAATACTGAGATATTTACAAAAACAGTAACCTAGAAATCTTAAGTTTCTTCTATACAGCTGGATAAGTAATGTTACAACAGTGCAAATGCAAGTGAGAGATGTGTTGTCTTGAAAAGGAATTTTAAATTGTTACTGTTTTCTACAGGCATTAGCAGATTAGACAGATATTACAGAATTATCAGGACAGTAGCAACTACAGGTATTTTCCACCTGCACTGGAAGCAGAGATCTGTGTGTTAAGCGGACAGAAGTAACTGGTTAGGCAAGAAAAGACAAGCAGCTGCTATGGCTCCTTCAGAGATACTGCATTGCTAAGACCAAGATGGATAGTCATATTGAAGGGTGATGCAAGAGGGGATGCCTGGTACAGCATTTGGCTGTAAAAAAGTAAAAGGGATTTGGGAGATGGAGCAGGAGGAAAAAAAATTTTCATTTTGGCCCCCAGTCTCACCTCTTTTTCTCTAGGTGCTCCTGTGAGAAGACGGATTGGAAATGTTTTCAGAAGTACTGGAAACAATGCAAAAAGCATGCACCTAAACTGACAGTTACTCCTTCAAAATATGCTATTATTTGTAGCACCGTTAAAATGAATTCATTTTTATGTTGTACAGATCTGCCAAGTGGTCCACATACTTACCGCTTAGAAGATCTTGCCTATACTAGAAGTGGAGACAAAGGCAATTCTGCAAACATAGGTATTTTTCTTTCTCTTGCTTTCCGAAGTGATGGAGGATTTTCACGTAAGAGTTACATATCAAATGCTAGTCTTAATTTCTTTAAACATCACTTGATTTTTATTTTTTTAATTGTGCTGAAACAAAAGCGAATATGTATTGAACGTGGATTTTCCAAATGAAATATCTGTAGTCTCCTGATTAGCAGCTGTTGTAATCTGAAGTACTAAGAAAATATACTAGCATGTCATACTAAAAAGACAGATTTTTGTTTAGGGTTGGGAAGTTGAGCTCCCAAAAGTTAAGAACTGCCTTTTTAAGGTCTCTTTTACACGTCAATTGCTATTCCTTCATGTGTATATGTTATATGTGTATATGTTAATATAATTTCTTGGTTGTCTGATCATGTATAATATTTTCATACATTAATTTTGTAACATGTCTATGGCTAAAACATTGACAGTGTTAGGAAATAAAGTTGTTCTCATATGTACAAGAATGTTTTTATTATATTGCTAATGCAAATGGTATCTTTCAGTATGCAGTCTCTTTGCATTGATTGTGCTGCTTCTTGCATTGTTTAATAATTCCTTCTATTCCTTACTTCTGCATGCAACAATTGGCTCTCTTACTTGTTGGAAGATGAGAGCGTGTGGTGTTCAAAGCTCAGTATGAATTAAAGGTGCGTTTGGGATTTGATTTGCTATTAGCTGTCATGCTAAAACTGATTAATTTTGTTCATTTGTGTTTAGGAATATAGTTTTCTTGTGCTTGTTTGTGAAACTGATTTTTTTTGGGTTGAAGAATGAAGCAATGTTGATTTTTTTTTTTTTTCCTTTTTCTTTCTCCATGATTGGCCACTGTTGCAATGTAGCATTGCCAAGTCATGAATGATGGATACCTAATAGACTGCTTCAGATATAAAGACACTACCGCTTTATTAAGGAACAACAATAACAACAACAAACTTGACCTCTAATTTTAAGTCCACAGATAGAAAGGTCCCTGTGACACAAAGCTGTTTTTCTGATCCTGCTCTGGAACCTCAGCTTCAGCATAAAATTAGCTGAAACTTATAAAGCGTATTTACAGCTATAAAAATGTAACTGTGATTTGTCACACTTACATCAGAATCCCGTGCATGCGGTGGGGTAACGACCAAACCTTCAGTCACTGATCAGGCCTTGTGGTGGTTAATTGTAATGACTTAGGTATCTAAGTCTTGCAAACCATTTAAGGGAAGAGAACTGCCTGTGGGTTGTTTGTTGTGATGTTGTTGTTCTTTAGGTGTCTTTCAGTGTGGCAGGGACTGTTTGCAGCCAGAAAAAAATCTAGTGGTCACTTAGTCGTCACTTAGCATTCTTTCATGTCATGCTCCACCCTACATCTCTACTGACAGAGGGAGAGCTGTCATACTGTTGTATTTTTTATTCAGGAGCTCATTAAAGAGGATCCATATGTACAGTTTCAGTTAAGCGGAGGATCTCAAATTGCATTTGAAAGGATGAATACAAATTGGTTTTAACAGTTCCTATTTCAGCTAATGCCAGTTCATGCCTAACAGGTGTGATAGCACGGCATCCCCTCTACTATCCATACTTAAAGAAAACTTTAACTGCTCAAGCCCTGGAGAATTACTTTCAACACCTATTAGAGCGTGAAAAACCCGAAGAAGAACTAGTAACAAGGTGAGTAGCTTCCTGCTCAGTCCACAGATGTATGGTAGATACATGATGGCATCAGAAGTTACCTTAAAGTATGTTAACATAAATATTGCAAACTCATGTGTATTAACTTCGGGATTTTATATGTATCTTCCTTTGACATTTTAAATAACAACTTGAGCATAGTCACGTAGAAAGAACATGAACTTGGGCCTCTCTCGAAGCTGGACAAAGGCCGTGAATCCGTTTAGTGAAGGCATTTAAATTCCCAGAATTAGCATAGTAGTGTTGGGGCTGTTCCTTTGTTTTGTTCCAGTACAGAATGTCTTTACCGACTAGAAATAGCTTCCAATGCCCTTTGAGAAATTTATCTTTCCACTGGTTTTGAACCGTTTGCAAACTGTAGGAGCCTTAGTAGCTGAAGCTTCCCAAGCCTCTGAGCCACTGCTGAACTGAGAGTTAGAAATCTGTAAAACACTACCTGAAAGACGTTCACACAGCCAGTGTAGTCTGGACCCCAAACTTACCTGATGATCCATCAGAAATGGGCCTCATAGTATCCCTGTTTCTGCAAAACATTTTAATCTTTATGAAGTTCACTCGCTTTAGAGAAAGTATTCCTTCTAGTTCCCCACTCTCACCTACTTTTGTGCCACATATACCAAGCCAGAATTTAAAGAAAAAACATAGCTAATTTCTCTTAAAATCTGAAAGAGAATACATCCTCAAACAGACACGTTTATGTGATACTTATCTAATAAAGAATATCCTCTGCCAGGCAATGTAAGTAACGTTCTTGTTTTTGTGATATGGCTGATGCTCAGGGCCCTTCCTGGGGACTGTATGGGACATACACTGCTCTTGTAGCATGAGGTAATGAATGGAGCTCATTCTCCCAAGGATTTTAAAACTTTTTCTCTCTTCGAAAACAAGTGAAAACTTCATACTGCCACAAGCCATTCAGTCTTCTAAAACATGTTTTGATACAGAGTCAGTTATTCTGCAAATATGGAGATTTTGCCAAAATCTTTTATGTATTTCCATGGGTAGTGGATAAACTGTTAAGTGTCTTTTTGCTTGTTCAAAGAGCTTGAATCGGAAAGGTATGGCTCAAAGCTCAGAGAGAGCTTGGAGTTATTTTAACATCTGATCTTTGAATTGTAAGTGCTGGTTTTGTCTTCATAAGCAGCTCAGTGTGGATCTCACCCACTGTTTTGTAAGTGCAAACGAATCTATGTATCTATTAAATAGTGATACTAAAAATTGTAATTGAATTTCCTCTGAAACAGAGCAGAGAGGGAAAGAAATAAGTGTCATGCCTCCTAATGATACTTCTAGAAATTAATTCATTGCCATTCCTTAATGCTGTTTATGTTCATAAATAAAAGTTGAAATTTGCTCTGTCTGGATGAAGCCAAATTAATTTGATTAACTAGATTATCTGTTTGTGGTTTTGGCTTCCTTTAATGATGTGATAATGGAGCTCTGTGAGTGAATTGGAAAGCTACTGGGGAAAAAGAATAAAACCTTTTGTGGAAATATTTAGGATTATAAGGATTATGCTCATGTGCTTCAGATTGTGTAGTTTCTTTTTAAATTACTTGTTTATTTTCTAGTTTTAACTGTCATAAAAAAAGACCTGTCTTGCTGTCTAATTTTCCTTCCTTTCCTTTATTTAAATGGTGAGTAGTTAAAAACTATGTATTAGTTTTGCTACCATAAACATACCAACCACAGCTCTACCTCACTACAGAAGAGTCTGTTAACCAGTTGCCTTCCATGCTTTTTTCACTAGAAGCATTAAATAGGTGTACTAAACAGAGAAAAGGTGGGATTATTTTGACAGAGCACACCGAAAACTATTGACCTTCCAAGATCTGCAAGTAAAATAATAGCAGAGGATGGTCTTTCAATCCCCAGGTGATTGCTTCCCCCATTAAAATGCAAGAGTATATTCTTAACAGATCTGAGTACCTTAAGATACAGAATAAGAAACTTTTAATGTAGTGGTACTAGTTATTTAAGAAGAATAGTAAAACTATGCTATGAGATTCTGCTGTTTTCATCTTCTGAAATACGGTATATGTAATGTTTTGAGAACATTCCAATGCTCAGAAATACAAAAAATGACAGCTGATTTCTTCCTATGCAATGTTTTCGCCAAGAAGCTGAAGAACAAGAAATGTGGATGCTGAAGCTTCTAGATGGCTTTTTTATATATATATTTATTAGAGAGGAAAAATAAGTATTTCTCTACAGTATATCTCATACTCAAACACTTCTTTAAGCCTATGGACTTGGTTCCTGCTTTTCTCTGATGAAAAGAATCCTGTCTTTTCCATGATTTAAATGCATTAAATAATTTTATTATTATTTCCATACATTTTAACGGAAAATTCACAGGGAAACCTGACTTCTCTGAATAATGTGGACAGCACTTTAAAGGAAGTAGTTAAGTAGGCACCCCATTGTGCATAAGCATAGGAATTCAGCTAGAACGGTGAATATTCCTTGTTTTACTGGTTTCTCTCACAGATAGTGTATTCTTTGAAAGGTTTATTTGTTTTCCGTGTCTTTTTAAAAGCAGCTACTAAAACATTTGATCAAATTGTACAATTAGATAACTTTTTTCCTTTAGATCTCAATTAATTAAATTGTTTAATTACGCTGATTAAATGCCTGCCAGCATTTTTGTTAATGTATTGTTGCTGCTTAAGACTAGTATGATGATTATAGTGGTTCTTCTTCCTTTTATTGTGCGAGTTTATTTTCTGTGTGGAAATATTTTGGATGCTCAGATGCTTCAAACAACCCTTAAAATAGTGAAGATGCTGACCTTTATATATTATTTTGTAATCCTAGTTTTAGCTAGAGTATCCCACTATAAGTATTTTCTCAAAGTAAATAAAATGAATGTGCCATTTTATAGTGTTCCAAATTAAGATCTGTTGCTTCTATTACATATTTCCTCTGCCAAAATTACTGCAGAAAGTGAAATGAAATTCTTCCACTATTTTTTGCTTCTGCTTTTATATGCTCTTCAGTTTCTCTCCTGATTTGTTTTTCCTGATTGATTTTCATGACACTTATTTTGAGAGATGAGATATTAGCTTCTGGAATCGATATTCCATCAGTCCGGTTTTTGGGAGAGATTTGCCAGTTATGAAATTCTTTTCTGCCTGGAAATCTTTGCCATCTTTTTCAGAGTAAAATTTATAGTGTAGTGCTTTGGTAGATCTCTGGCTTTCATGGTATGTGGTGATTGGTAATTTTTATTTCGTTTTTTAGACAATTTTGTGGGGTCGTATGGTTGTGCTATATAGTTGATTATGGTATTAAATTTAGTAAATTAGGTAGGTAATTTATTGTAAAAATTGCTTTATTTTTCATATTCGTGTTGTCTAGTAGAGCACTGGTAGACTAATTTACTTTCCTGCCTTCCTAGTGGATTGGCTTTTAAGTGTGATAATATTGTGTGTCACCTAGTTTTTAAGGAAGGGCAACAGACTGCTGACACCAATTTTTTCTTAATAACAATAATACTAAAGTAGAGTGTGGAAATGAAGAAGCAGAAGGAACTTAAAACTTTTTGCCTGGGAGACAGACACAGATACTCCATGACTGTGCTTTCTAGAACAAGAACTCAAGTGACTGCCAGACTGCTTAGCAAAATCATCTCCTTCCATGAGAGGTTTGGGTCATATGCCCAGGATAAAAGGGCAGACAGGGCGGTGAACACCAGCCACAGCCGTGGTTTTCGCAGTGCTCAAAAGCAGCTGAAAGAGAGAAACCTCAAAGTGACAAAATCAGCAGTATAAGAGCACTGCAAGAAATTCCAGCTATATCGGGGGAAAGATTTGAAGAATCTGTCCCAAACAGATGAAGATCAGATAGGTGATTAAAGAAAAATAAGTGGTGTTGGAGGAAGCATGATTTAAATTGCAGCAGTCAAACATCTGGAGACAGAGTGAGACTTGGGTATCGTTTTTCTCTGTTACTCCTCATGGCTTGAAGATGTTCTAATTTAAATCCTTTCCTATGGAATTAAAGCAAAGCTGTCCAGTCCTTAGAGGAAGAAAACATTGGAGGAAGGCAAAACCAAAGAAAATCAACAAGAGAAGGAAGATGACAAAACACTGAAAAACTGCAAGGAGAGGCAAATGGAAATATACTGTAGACCTATTTATGGAATTTGAAACAATAGGAAACCACAGAACCATTTGCCAAACTGCTCCAGAAGTTTCCAAATTGGAACTGCACCAGTCAAAAGCAAGGATGGAAAAATGCTTACAGTGGCAATGGAACAGAAAAATAGGTCTGTCACACTAAAATAAAATTTTGTCTGAACAAAGTACATGGCTCCAGGGAAGAATTGATATGGAGCTCTGATTTTAATTTGCTATAAAATTATCTGTTTGTCGCAAGAGTGATGTAGTGACTCAGATATTTCTCAGAATTAAGAGGTTGTCTTTCCAATTAGCTGGCGGCATTTGTTAGCAAAACCAAGTTCCAGAAATTAAGTTGATTGTACTTTTCAGTATCAGAACTAGGAGCTAATAAAAATACTTCCTTTTGCCCACTGTGTTGTCCGAGTTCATACTGGATCTTGAACCTCTGGCTTACAGATATGGGCTTTACCTCATAGAAAAAAAGAACTCTAGAAACAACCTTATTAGAAATGGATGAGATTGGATAGAGGAGAATGGTTACCTTATGGTCCAACTTTAAAAATGTTAAGGACTGTTAATTTGGAGTAAGAGGAAGGAACAAGAAGGCAGGTAAGGCCTTGTGTTAATCCTGTTACCATTTAGACTTGACTTAGCAGTGGGATGTGATCAGAAGCATGAAAATTTTGCAGGCTGGCTTTTGGTTGATGTTCTCTACAGGTGTTCCTTCCAAAATCTCCTGAGAAATAATGTGACATTTTATTTTACAGATATGAGTTGCCAGGAATCCACGGATTAAATTTTGTTCTGAAGAATTCCCTTGGTGGTGGTGGCATAGCATCCCTAAGAAGTGACCCACAGGCATGTATCAAAGCAATAATTTTAATGTAGTCATCTTTTATAGGTCCCTTTATAACCAGATTTTGGCTGGAACTATAAGCTCTTAGGCTTGACTCTATTTCTTTTTAATTTCCTGTTAATAGACACGGTCTGTTTAGTTTTGTAAGGTTTGAAAACAACACAGGAAAGTAGAAAGTGGATTTAGAATATTTGGTGAAAAAGATGTGTATATCATAAAAAGATAGCACATCATGAAGAGCATAACTGATTCGAAGACTACCAGTTTTTAGATGTACCAGCGAAATTAGTTTATCAGAAAGGCTGTCACATTTTGAAAAATGCAGATTTACTCTACAGTTCTTATTGTTTCCTAGTATATACAGGAACCATGCACTGTAGGACAACTCCTCATTTAGCCTATGCCTTCTATAGTTAAAGTACTGATAAATAATATAAACATGAAAAACAGATGGATATGAAGTCTTTTTTGTTGGTGATGTTATGTGAATCTGAAAGTAACTTTTTTGCAAGTGCACAGTCTAAGTATAAATATTTGAAACATCTGAACCTGAAGACGAGATCCTGAGCAATGCTATGGCTACAGCAAAGCACAGCTGTACTCATAGGCTCAGAAATGCTTGTGTGTGCAAATAATCTCAGTGTAGTCAGGAAGACTGCTCACAAAATAAGGTGATGCTATGTACGAATCAGATAGTAGAACTGAACCCTAAATAAATTGATTTTAGCACTAGGTTCCAAATAAATGAAGAAACTGGTCAATCTATTCAGATTTGGGTGCTTGAAAACTCAAAAAACTTAAACAGACTGAATTCTCACACTGATTATAGGAAAAATACTCATGTGAAACCATTTTTAAAAACTTCCTTTAAAAATGTGGTAGAATATTTAGATAGTAAAATTTAATGTTGGTTTGGTTCTTTTTCTTACAGGGTAAAGCACTTGGACAGATGCTGTTGGACTTCCAGATTAAAAATGTTCCTGATTTAAAATCACTGATAGAATAACAGGTGTTTAATATATATGCTTTTAACACTGAGTGGTATAAAAACATGTTATAAACAAGAACTGGCTTCTTGAATGAGATTTTTTTTGAAGTTAAAGAGTAGAAATTTGACAGTTATTTTTCAGAGGCTTAGCTGTATGGCACAGATCAGCAAACGTTTCGAGTAATACCAGACTAATAGCTTTGTCTGTGCCTGACAATATTTCCTGTCTAGATAATACAGTGGATAAAGAATTAATTTATTTCCCGCAAAATAGAATTAATCAAATTGCAACATGTCTTTTAATTATGAGACGAGATAATCCTTGTTTCAAGATGGAAATTACCTCCTGTTCGGTCCATCTCTCTTTTCCTTCTCTCAGCCTTTATTTGAAAATCAAATGGTCTGCTGTCCTGTCAGCAGTGCTTGTCCCATGCAGTGAGTGAGGCTGGGTAACCTGCTCTGCACTGCTGGGAAGTCAGCACTGTTTGGTACTGGGGAACAGTTTTACCTGCTAGGCAATAAAGAAAACTAATAATTGGTACTGTTATACAGTGACTGGTCATAAATGCTGACCTTTGGTGGTGATCCACCAAACTTCCAGCACTTTGTCTGGTTAATGACAGACTTTATTACATTTTCCGATATCTTTTACTAATTAATCTTTCAGTTGAAAGCACTGAGTAGTAGTAAATTGCAGATGATAGTGTGGTAACAAATTTGAAGATGAGGAAAGGGGAGTCTGCCTGCTCACTTCTTCTTGTGATGGTGCAAGCCTGGCAGGGATGAAGCAGGGCTGGGTGGTGGAGGGATACCTGGTTTTGTTCCAGGGCTATTAAATCCTTGATTTGTGCAGCAGAGTCATGCCTGGATTAGGTTTATTTGACTGTCATTTGCATTGCCCTTCCCACAAAAAGATGTCTTCTGCTGTGAAGGAAAACCATGTTGAATGCAGTGTACTCTGTCTTTCTTCTGACTCCCAGTTATCACCTCTCCATCTCCCTTTCTGCGCAATATGATTAGCATGTTCAAATTGGGATACTTCTGAACTTCTTCACCTCATTAAGAAGAGACTTGAAAATCTGTATCGTACTTTCTGGGACAATAGCAAGGTAGAAATTCTGATAACTGTATTTTCTCTGCAGAAGCCATAAAAATATTACTCCACATGTTCAGGCATTTTATATTCAGAAATTAATCTTTTTGTTTATTTTAGGGAGATTGTATTAATTGTTTAGTGCTGACAAAACGAGGCATTACTAATACCAGACAAAATTATGGAAATAAGTATTTTTTTTTAATTGTCACCAAAACTATCTGTTAGTTGTTCCTAAATTTCCGGTGCTATCACTGTTATTAATTTCCTGGCCTCTTGCTTGCTAATGAGTACTATGCAATTAACTGTCCCCACCTTTTGTGTGATTTTGTTAATTTGAATTGAAGGTATCATAAATGAATGCTTTATCCATCTAAACACATTATTCCCTGAGCAAGTCATAGGTACTATCCATGTATACAGCATGATTCAGTCAGGTTGTAAAAAATGAGTCAGTACTTCATTGCTGAAAAATAGCCAAGTAACTTCAAAGGGAAAATGGCATGCAGGTTTTATGATGTTTACAGTCACTGTTTGTTAGAAAAGTCTCCTTAATAATTTGGAAGCCTATTGAGAGGAAGTAAAAAAGAAAAAGTGATAGACCTCAGTAGCAAGCCTACAAGGATAAAAAGGCTACAGTAAATATTTGCAGTTCACTCAATATGCTGCTTAAGTGACTCTGGAAATGTGTATGCAGTAAGTTTCTGAATAAAAGTGAACATTTATAAAGTATAAATTTGTTTTAGTCATTTATGTTGTTTCTTCTACTGGAAGAGAGTGATACTTAGTTCAAAGGTTCTTTGGGTTTGTTTGACTTGCCTGCAATTTCATGCAATGTCTTGCCGGTTCCCTTCTTTGTACAGATTTTGTCCGTTCTGTCCCTAGTCTTTGTTAAATACAAAAACCAAAAGAGTGAATGATACTCTTTTCTGGAGAGCTGGTCACTTACAGCTCTGTAATGGAAGCTGTAATTTGCTGCAAAGAATGGTACAGTGTTCAAATGGATTGGATATGAGAATACAAAGGTGTTATTTTTTATCTCTGGAATAGCCCTTTTGGATGCTGTGAAACCATCTTTCACAAATGTACTTTCTGTTCATTTCTTTCAGCACACGAGTTTAAACCAAATGGCATTGCTTTTCAGATACTTTCCTTGCAAATTATACCCTCCAAAAATCCCTATCCAAAGATTTTATTCTCCTCGAATGTCTTAACAGGTTTTGAATTCATGAAACTCTGCTTGTTTCGGCAGTTCCAAATGATCTGAAAGTAAAGCTTGAGTAATTGAGAAAGGTTTGGTAAAGTGTAAGTTGTACACAAAGATGAGCATGCATGCAGTCAGCATTGGTTTAACTTCAGTCAGTAAAAAATTCATTTTGCCTGCTTGTTAAGCCAGGTCTGTTCCTCATATAGGCAAGAACTTACCCTTCCAATTCCCCGCCTTTCCTGCCTTTTCCCTACTGTGTTAGCTGTGAGAGCAGGATGGAAATAGTAATGTCTAGTGCATAAAATAAGGCTCCTTTCCATTACACTGAAACAGGAGTTTCAGTGTAATGGAAACTGCCTTACACCTCTTACTTAAGTTTTTGTACTGTGGCTCATCTGCAGTACTAAACAAAGGCTGCATTCTTACCTCTCACAGCTTTCTTACTGCATCTCAGCTTAACTCTCAAAAATAAAGCATGAGTTTTATCATTAAATTATTCCACAACAGCCAGCAGTCCAAACAAATACTTCCTCAATGGTTTTGGGTTTATATTTAATATTCCAAAGTGATTTTCCTACTTAAATTTGTCTACTAAAGGTACAAAAGCTGTCATACAAAAGTCGCCCAAGAGGCTGTGCCAGTGCTTGATCCACAATCAATGTATATTTTTAGTTTTGCCATCTCCAGTGGAGATGTTTTTCCACTAAAATACATGTTTTCTTCCCCCTTTCAGATGAAAAATTATGATAAGTATACCTGACATTGTGGTTGCACTGTGGAAGTTTGACAGTAATAGAAGTGCAGCCCCTTGGGTTTGAAAGCAGAAAATGTTGGGTTGCAGGTTGCTTTTCAAGACTCTGAATGGTTTCATTCAGGAATTACGTTGATGCGTTGTATTAAGTGCTTTGCACACAGTAATGCTCACAACAGTTGCAAGGTAGTGGCGAAGCATTACCTGGGTGGATTCCACAGACCTGTCTGTTCCGTAATGAATGCCTTTTGGGCTTGTTAACTGGGGTTTCTGGGCTTGAAAGTGAGTGAGTGATTGAGGGGGGAGGGAGGGAGAGACAAAGCTCTCTCTGAAGAGACTCTGAAGTGCCTCAGGTATGAGGAAATTATACTGCAGAAATGTCACACCTTTCACCTCACTGCTTTGAAACTCTCCCATGCAGTAAGACCTTGAGTCTCCTCATGGCAATCCCTCTTCTTCAGTTTCACCCTGGTTTCCTTTCTGGATTTACTTGAAATGGACCCTGGTGATTTTGGGATTAAAGCTCACTGGCATGAAGAAAGCAAACAAAGGATGCCTCCATGTGAAAGATCCCATTGGGAAGTGTCTGTATCTGCCAGGGAGTTCAGCTGAATTCCTCTACCTTCCTTTGGACGGGCAAGAGAAACCTGAACTGTAGCACTGAAGCATCTCTACCATCTATTTCAGCAAGGACCATCCCTAGCTAGACAGCTTTAGGGAAGGGGAGAGGGGGAATCTTGAAATGGCAGCACTGGGCAGGAATGGTGCTTATCCACACCAGAGAGAGACAGGAGCCTTTTTATGCCAACACTTCCTGTGGAGTCTAACAACCCTCTGTGGTTCCAGCTCTGGACCAGCTGCCGTGACCATCATCAAACAGGTGATACCCTTTATCAGGATGAGGTGTTTTAAATTTTTTTTCCCCTTGTCTGTTACAAAAATGTACTAGTTAAAAATGAGAAGTTCCTCCTTCTCCTCTCCCTATTTTTATTTACTAAGAGAAAAAGCTTCAAACCTCCCAAATACATTTTTTAACATCTGGATTTGAAAACATGCTGGTTTAATTATATAATCGTGTGGCTGGAGGCTAATCCACAGGGTTCCTGTACCAGCATCATAAGCTACATCTATAAGGTATTTTAAGTGATGTGATTTGAAGTAGGGGGCTTGAGAGGAGTAAGCCTCTGTTGCATAAAAATTTGGCTGGGACTCCAGAGAAAATCCCAAAGGCCTGATCACCCTGTTAAGTAGTGCTGGGGCTCTGGCCTGTAATCAGCAACCAAACAAGAGGTTATGGTGAGCCCCTTTGCAGATGAAGCAAGATGAGGATAGTCTTAGCTTCCCAGGAAGCTGATCTCTGCTCCAAGCAGGAGGAAACGGGAGGGCACCAGCCATTGTTTTTGTTGACAAGTAGTGACGTAACCCCCTCCCCTGAAATATTTTCCTTACTGAGGAAGTGGGAAAACTTGCTTTTGGTTCATCAATAAGCTTTCACGTTTACAAGATCCTGGACCTTGGTTCAGTATCTGTGGTGGTGGAAGGCTCTCACCTCTTGGGTCCTTCACATCCCCTTTGCCTGCCGGATACCAGAGCTGTTTGCTAATGGAAAGAGAAGGGATAAGTGAGCATTTTCTCTTTTTTGCTGGTGTGACCAAAGGGATTCTACAGCTCTGGGGTGGTCTAGAGACCTCATTCGTGTTCCATAGAGCTTAAAGTGACTGAGGAGAGAAAAATAACCTACTGTTTCAAAGCGGTTTGCCTGTGGAGAGCTGCCAAGCTGTTACACACCAGCGGTCCTCTTCCCGCTTCCCCGTTTCGTATTTGGCATCATGTGGTTGCGGTGTTTGCCCGAGTTTAAAGGAAGATGCTCCAACAAACTTCTCCAGCACTCTTACACGCGTATCCCTTCCTCCTTCCGCCCGTTCCGCGTTTCTCAGAGGCGAAAGCTCTCCGCTGCAGCCGGAGCGACAGCGCCGGGCCGGAGTGGCTGCGGCACGAACAAAGATCCATGGCAGCGGGCCAGGGCGCGGCGACGGGGACTCGGTGAAAGGCTGCAGCCACGGCCACCTCCCCTGCCACTCACCGCGCCCTGTCATCTTCCAGGTAAGATGAATGCCTGTCGCATCCATCATCCCGCCATCCCCAAGGGGGCGGGAACCTGCTTGGTTACTGAAAGTTCCGAGCCCGATCGGGGCGGCATTGTTGACCTGACAGAGCTGCTCTTTTGTGGGCTCCGTTGCCAGGATTTAGCCATTTGCATAATGGATTAGCATGAAACTGAACGCACGGGAATGCCGCTCCGCTGCTTCCCACTCTTTCTTAGCTGGCGGACCTTTGGGGAGAATTAATTTATAAATGTGACTTGCCGCTCTCCCTCGGAGACCTGTTTTCTTTCAGGGAAGACAGACGCTTCCCCCCCCGCCCCGTCCCGCCGCCAAGCGAGCACCGTGGCAGCCCGCCCGGCCACCCCCCGATCCGATCCGGTCGCCGCTTGCCCCTCGCGCCTGC
>VYXC01012888.1:552683-576031 GCA_013397175.1 Platysteira castanea | reverse complement strand
CCGGCCAGGGCGGCCCCCCGGCGCCCCTCAGCCCCCGCGGGCGGGGGAAGGTGCACGAAGCGGCTGCGGCTCCGGAAGCCCTTCGCTCCTCTCCCCGGGGCGGCCGAAGGGCTTTACACGCACTCTTCGTGCACTTCTACCTGGGCAGCGCCGGCGGTAGACGGGGCAGAGCTGCGGCTGGCTCCCGGCTCCAGGCTGCGGGCACTGCGCCATCCTGAGCGCCGAGCCGCCGCCACGGCCTGCCCGGGGGTCACTGGGTCGGCTGAGGTTGCCCGCCGCGCCCCCCATGAAGCCCGGCCAGTCCTCGGGGCGGGCGCTCCCCGCACGCCCCTCACCCGGTGGGCCGGCCCGGGTGCCCGCCCCGCCCCGCCGGTAGCCTAGAAAAGCGGTGCCGGGGGCCAGGAGCTGCTCGGAGGCACCAACGGTTCCCCCGTCGACCATGAAGAACCCAGTGCCGCAGGCGGCCTCGCTGCTGCTGGAGAAGCTGCTGCTCCTCGTCCACATCCGGCCCTTGCCCGCGGGCTCCGATAGGGAAACGCCAGCGCCTGCACCCGGCTACTACGACACCAGCTGCTTCAAGCGAGGAGACCTGCTGGAGGTGCCCCGCACGCTCTTCATCCACTTCGGCATTTACCTGGGCGAGAACCGCGTCGCCCACTTGATGCCCGACATCCTGCCCGCCATCACCGGCGACCGTCGGCAGATCCAGCAGGTGGTGACCAACAAGCGGCTCATCCTGGGTGTCATCGCCAGGACGGCCAGCGTCCGGGTGGACACGGTGGAGGACTTCGCCTACGGCGGCAGCATCCTGGTCAACCACATGGACCGGCTCTTCGAGGACCAGGTGCTGGGCAGCGAGGAGGCGGCCCACCGGGCGGAGAAGCTGGTGGGCACCACGGCCTACAGCCTGCTCTGGAACAACTGCGAGCACTTCGTCACCTACTGCCGATACGGAGCCCCGGTCAGCTTCCAGACCGAGAAGGTACGGCCCGGCCCGCGGCGGCGCTGCCCTTCCCCCGGCGACCCGGCTCCCCGGAGCTGGGCCGGGCACTGCCGCGGGCCCCGGGCGGGGGTGCCGGTACCGCCCGCCGGCCCGGCCGCCGCTGACGCCGCTCTTCCCGCAGCGGGCAGTGCCGCCAGCGCGGAGCTGCTCGGGACGGCGGCGAGCCTGGCCTCAGCTGGCTTCAAGCGGCGAGGAAAGCGAAGCTGAATTAGTAGAACAATTAATACGCTTCTGAAACGCTCTGAAGCTACAGGTTCCAGTCGGAGCCACAGGCAACACCGGGGCTGATGCTGGGCGTGATGCGGTGCCAGACCGGCTCTTCCCTCTTCCCCTCTCTTTGGGGAGTCCGTGTGAGAGCTGGGGCAGCAACTGCTGCTCTGTCCCGAGAGAGTGGGCATCGCCAGCTGTGCAGCCAAAGCTTTCCTCTTTAAATCTCATCTTTTGCACTTTTTTTTTTTTTTTTCCAGTTCTGTGAGACTGTGAAGATGATTATTCGGGACCAGAGGAGCGTGCTCGCATCCGTGCTTGTGGGACTAGCGTCAATAGTCTGCCTAGGTGTGGCACCCTCCACCACACTCCCCACCATCTTCATTCCCTTCTTTCTGTGGATGGCTGGCTAACAGCTTTCCTGGAGGCTTCCCTCCAGCATCTGTATATAGGATGTATACTACTGTATTTATGAAAGCACAGATTACTCACTGGCATCATGTAAAGTTTCTTAACTTTGTGCACCATTTTAAAATACAACTTAGTCTAGAACACAGTGCACAAGGCATAGCTTACTATGTAAGCCAAATAACAGATTTCCTGAAAATCTTGGTATATTTTAACACACCTTTAAATAATGAAAAAAGTAGAGTTGTGATGCAGTTCTGCTCCTTGTCTTTAGCCAAAAATTATTCTAATAACAACCTTCATGTTCTTCAGTTTCTTAGCTGCATACCTGGGTGCCATAACTATTAATAAAAATGGATGATGGACTTCCAGAAAGTGGTGGAAATGGAGAACAAACTGCTTACCTCTTCCTTTTATACATATAGTGTATATTCAGAAATTACTGTCTCCACTCCTTAAATACTCCTCGGTGGAAAGGCAAGTAAATTGACTCTTTTTTGAGGGCAAAGAAGAAAAACCAACCCTGGGCTGGGTGCTGCAGGAGCACATCTGGCCAGACCAGTTAAAGTTGTTTCCCTTCTGGGAAATGTTTAGAAATCTGTCATTTGTATTATTTGTGTAAACACTTACTACCGTATTGAACAACTTTTTAATTGGGTTAGTGATAAGGAAAGATGGCAATTCATCACCACTTTCCTTGGCAGTGATAATGGCTAATATGGCTAATGTAAATGGCTACAGAGGGATTTAGGGGCTATAGGAAGAAATCATCTTACATTATGTCAACTAGTGATGTACAGATGTTGGACATTTCCAGCGTTCCAGGGCACATGACAGGGAGGAGGAGGACAGACACCAATTTAGTTCTTACTGTTCCTCAGCAGTGGAACCTGTGTAGGTGCTGTGAAGTACCAGGGATCATCAGAGCAGTTTCTATGGTGGCTGTATTGTGATTTTGGATATTGCCTTGAAACACTTTCTCAGTGAAAGACGACGTGTCTTCCTATACTCATCTCTTGTAAGTATTCACTTTCAAGCCAGTAGCTGGTGCTAGAAATGTTTTATCTTCAGTGCTGAGGCCTTTCAGTTTATCAAGAATGTGTAAAGTTGGATTTGAAATCAAGTTCATGTAGGCAATTGTTTAAATGCTGAAAACTTTTGTATTTTTTTTCTTAGCAAGGTCTTTTATGTATGCAGAGAAATTGTTCTGCTCCTGGAATTGTTCAGCCTTGTGTGCATGCATGTGCTTCCTTGTTCACATGCTTTGCTTGCCTTCCTTTCTAGTTAAAGGCCAGTATGACGGTGTTTACACCAAGGACTCAACCTCAAATGTACTTCTATTAGTGGTGTGGCATGTCCTGCCATCAGCTCTGTTAGTGAAATGGCCACTTGCCCATTTTTAGAGGGACTCCTTCTAACTGTGCTATAAACCCCCTCCTCCTTCCCCTAGACCTTACAGATGCTTGAAGATTGGATTTTTAGAACTGTGAGTCTACTTGGCTGCTCTCTAATCATCATCTTCTGGCTGCTCCACCATAACCGACGAAGAATGTAAAGACTGGGGTGAAATTCCAGCTCAAAGGAAAGAGCAGCATGACTCCTGCTGCCATCAAATAAGAGGGGATTTCAGCCCAGCTTTCACTACATGTTCAATCGGCAGCCCAGCTCCAAGCAGCTGGATATCAATTACTGCTGGATCCTTGTAAACAGCTTCTGTTCTCCTTTGAAAGATTGCAATGCTCAGTGTAACTGTTTCTGTTAAACTTCTGAAATTAGGCTGTTTTTTAATTAACATGAGTTACTTTTTCATAGTGTATGCATTAGTAATATTTACATAAACTCCAGCGTGGTTTTTTTACTTGCTGTGAATAAGACATGAGCTGTAGTCATTTCTGTAATTATAAAATAGTTTTTATTCATTTTAAAATGTCTACTGGCCTCTTGAAATTGAGTATAATGCTGTAGCATTACTCTAAGATATCCCAGTAGGGTACAGAACAGGCCATTAACAGGCAGTTACATGGTGTGTGATTACAGGTGGGCTTTTATTTTACCCTTTATTTAATTGGGATTTACAAGAATTCCAGTAATTCTTATGATTCACATATGCAATAAACAACGGGGTCATGACCAGTAACCAAATCACAAGTGGGACTGTTGGAAAGCAGAGAAATGTTCCTGCTCTAGCTGCAGTATCAAAGGACCAGCGCTGCTGTGCTGCTAATGCTGTTGAGCAAGAAGCATCCAGATTAACTAAACTGGGACTTTCATAGGTGTCTACAAAAGAAATGAAAGCAGTTCCTTGCAGGCTTTCAGATGTATTAATAGAGAATTTTCCTTCAGCATATAAAGTTTTAAACTTACGAAATGCTATGAAATTATCTAGAATGTCTTGCTGTATCCTTTTATCAAAGTCAAGTAATAATGTGGGCATAGGATCAGAAATTCAGTTGCATGTTTAGGCACTTTTCCTACCAACTATAATTCTAGCAAAGATCTGGAAATTTCGTTGAAGTCAGGCATGAGTCAAATCAGTCATACTCTGAGGAGAAAAACAAGACTAGCAGGCATGAATTTTCATGTTCAGCTCAGCGGGTGGTGTTTGTGTTCTGAAATATTTTGGTAAATGTCAGTGTCAACTTTTTTTCTGTAATTGCTTGAGTAAAAATAAGCACTAGCTGGAGCACTGCATTTCAGAGTTGAGCTCAACTGTGATGCCATTGAAATGAAGGAGCTAGTTATAATAAGAAAAACACAGAAAACTGTGGTGCAGTTCAGCTGTTGGGGAAGTGTGTGTGCTTAGAAGTGAAATTGTTCATCGGTAACTGTAAGTGATGGTGATGGGGAGTGTAAATCCAGAGCCACAGCTCATTTTAGTGGGGGCTGTTTTGAGAAGCTGTGTGGTTAAACCAGAATACGTAATGAAGGAGTATAACCATCACTCCTGTACCACTGGAAAAGGCAAGTAGGGAAGACATCAAGTTTAAAGGATAGATGTTTCACTTCAGGCTTTCCAAGGAAAACAAAACAAGTAAGGCTCAAAATGTTTTTAGAAAATCCTTGTTTAAAAGAAATGAAAAAAGAGGTAAGTTACTAAATGAAGACATGAGAACAGTGTGCTTTCTGGTTTTCTGTCTGCATTTATTTTAGCGTGGAACATAAATGATTACTCATTTTGTGGTGAACAGTCATCTGCTGCTACTTGTTAAAGTCTGAGGGGGTAGGGAAGAAGGAATTAAACTTGTGTGTGACTTGACATCGTCCAGACAGGTTTTAGAATGCAAACAGCAGCAACAAGAAACATTAGAACTGTGATCTCTAGAAATGACATGGTGCTGTATTATTTATTGCATGTTCTCATATTAAATAAAGCATCACACACCACAGGATGATACAGAACTATGTTAGACAGTCATTAGTTAACATCCTCTTTATCCTATCCTCTGAAATTAGAAAAAGTTCTCGGGTGACTTGGAGCATTTCCTCATTATGCTTTGTAATAGCTTCAGACCTGATTTCATCTGAGTATTTAACTGTCATGAATGAGCCTTCTGATGGGAAGTGAAGATAGAAGAGCTTAGTAGTTTTGAGACCCTTTGCTGTAGTGCATTCCAGTCTCTTGTCAGCCTTACAAAAATCTTTCAGAGCATTGTGCTGGTAGAATAAACAATCTTCTCTGCTGTAGGAATGGAACACTAAAAGTATTTGAAGGCTCTTTTTGGCATAATTTCTTAAAAAAAATTATTCTGGGTGTTTTGTGATGTAGCTTCAGTTCTGAAGTCAAGAGAACATTTAGGATATAGTCCTGAGTGCTCAGAGACTGTGGGAGAAAGGGGGCAAGTGAGGAGATCTTTAGCAGGCTTAAGTCAAGAATTACATTGATTGCAGTACCAGAGTTCTGTCTGTCACAAAACTGGGGATTTGGATTTACTGTTTCTGTGTCTCACAGGGTAGAAAACTTTCTGTAAGACTTTCTGTAGCTTTTTAATGTTCCCCCTGTTTATAAGAGAAATTTGTTTAGCCATGTGACTTTGTTTCAGAAGTTGCTTCTTCTGTGTTGTGTATCTGTGAACTGCAAAACTGTTGGTGATAGTGTGATTTGAAGCAAATGAACTGCACAGTCCCCTACAACTACATCACAACACCTACAACTTGGTGCTTGGTCTGAACAAAGCAGTGGGAGTGTGACAGGCAGGTAATGTAGGTTTATTTTACTTGCAAGGGCAGGGCATGTTAAGTGTGGTGAAGGAGCAGTCAGTGAATGCAGAAGTGTGTGCCTGAAGCTCAGATGCTGCTTAGTCAGGTATGCAGGGCACAGTGTTGTGTCTGCCTTCCTGTCCCCAGCTGGAGTTGAGGAGGCTTGCAGTGCAGAGATTGAAAGGATTGACTTGCTTTCCCTTAAACTGAAGTATGCCATCAATGCCACAGGCTGTAATCTAACCTAGTAAATAAAATGGGTGGTGGTCCTTTTTCTGACTATGTAGTGGTACACAGTGACTCGTGTGTAGCTGAACTACCCCACTGCTTCACCTCTAATGGCTATGAGTAGCACTCCCTGGCCTGCCTTGATCCGAGGCACACTCCAAGAGAGCACCAGTTGCCAGGTGCTGCAACTGGAATCATGCAAACAGCATCCATGCAAACATGGATGACCATATACAAATGTGCAAACCTATTTTGTGACCTTGTTTAGCTGATTACCCTGGCCAGAACTTTAAGGTAGACATCCCCATTTGTTACCCAAAACCTTGAGCCCCTTCCTAACTGAGCAGTACTTTGAATGGAAAGAGCAATACCAATTTATAAAAAGTGAAAAAATGTGATGGTTAGAGCATTTCTGGGGAGTTGGAGACCTGTTCCTAGGACCTTCTCAGTCCATCCTGTAGAAGTTCACAAGACTTTGGATAAGGCTATGAGATGGCTACACTTGATCTTTTCTCTTTTTAATCTCATGGTTAGGACAGTGATTATTGATTTTTTTTTTTTTTAATCAAGTCAGGCAACACCTTTGACTTTGAGTTAGGAGGACAAAATGGCTCTCTGCCTGCTCCATGTTGGAACAGGCTCTGTTTGGGATCTCCAAAGGAGGGTGTCACTTTTCATGGTCTATGGGCCCCACTGACATTCACAATGGGAAATAGATCCCTAGATGCAGTCAGAAACTGCTCAGATTGGGACATTTCTGACTTTGACACAACACAAATGGAAGTAATTCATAAAATTTTCAGGTAGAAATAAGGGAGAGACTATTAGGTTTGATCAGAGGTCTGCTTCTTTACTGCACTGTTGCTTTCAGTGTAACAAATGTTTTTAGTTAAAGCAGATAACCGTCTGTAGCTCCCAAACTATTGGCTACAGTGTCTCCTTTCTAAATCTTTCCCATTTCTATAACCAGGACAAAAACCATCTCTCTGATTTCTGGCTACCTCTAAGACTTGGTTAACATTTGCATAAGGTTGTAGGTTTCTTGCATTGGACATACCCAATAAATAAAATGCATGGTTCTCCCCCCTAAAAAGGCATCTTTTCTGCCTGTGAAACCAGAGTTCTGTGAGGCTGAGAAGGCATACTGTAGTATATAATTAAGAATACATTCAAATGAAGGGTTATGCTCTGCTAAACTTGCCAAGCCACCTTATCTTCTGTTTGTGCATAATCTGAGACCTAACTCAGATTTGCACCCATGTTCCTTGCAGTTTTGCACAAAGTACCTGCACGTTTCCATTTAGTACTGCACATATACAGAGGGAGGGGTGGGTCTGCTACTCCCACATTAGGTAAAAAAGTTAGTAATTAGTTCTAATCAAAAGTGAAGAAATATGGATGTGAAGATAATGAGGAGTTTCCCGCACTCCTGCTGGAAATATCAGAATTAGATATTAACCAGAGCAACTTTTGCTATTTATACTTGCAGACTGGATTGTAGGTAGCTCCAAGTGAATATTCAGGAGAAGGGAGGCACCTGGTTTCAACCACCTCATTTAGTGTCTAAATGATGTGATAATGCACTGTGCAAGTAGACTGGAGCCAAGGGCGACTTGGTTGCCTCCAGAACCAGGAATAGCATGGCTGTGAAAAATGGAGCAGTGCATTTAGCCCTAGGGGGAGGCGTGTCATGGGGTGACTTAGTGCTGTTGTATCCCTTATCACTGCTTCATGCCCAGAGATGATTCCTGAGGGGTTTTTTTGTGCCTTTAAGCTAAGCCCGAGAGAGGAGAGAACACTGAGCGAATTTTTTCAAAGTTTGTTTGAAAGTTTGCTGCCCGAGTCAGCACCATCTATCTCAGTATCTCAGCTCTGCCTCTTTTGGAGACTGAACAGGTAGCCTTTCATGACCCTGTCCTGTATTGCAGTCATACCTGCTCACCTGAAGCAAGAGATCTGAATCATGCAGATACACTCCAAGACTGTTCAAATTCCATCACAAGTCTCATTTTATTCATGGGTGACTTTATACAGGTTGCAGCTCTGATGTTATCTCAGGAGTCCCTTCCAAAGTATCTCATTCTTCCTAAACTTTGGAAAAGGAGCCTGAAGGTCTCACTTGGGGCTGCAAATCATCTCAGACTGTCAAGTGTGTAAGGTTGCAATGCCTGGAAGTTTACATGAAGATGTAGCCTGTGATATCCACAGTCATGTTACCACATCCCATTCTTCAGCTTTTCATCAACCTTGGGATGTAGACAAACCTCAGCCCCTCTGGAAATTCAAACGTGTCATAAACTAGGACATGGCCTTGACAAATAGGTAAAAACATTTCTTCATCCAGTACATCAGCCATTTATCATGGATGATTGCATGGTAAAGACAGCAGTTTGTATTCTTTTAGTTAGTACTCCCAGTTTCCGGTAGCAAGTGGGTTTGGTCGCACTGTATGCAAGAAAGAACCACTTCACTGTACAAGTAACTATTTTAGAATGACAATTTCATCATGTATTGACTGACAGGGTATAGGCTGGGAATAATGTCTTTTCAAAAACTTGCCTGGAGAAAGCAGTAATTCTGCTTGGCTGATGAACCGAAATTCCAGCAAGGAACAGAGTGTTTCTATTTCTGATGTCTTTGAGCAATTCCAGTAACTAATACTGTTAAAGCATTGAGAACTGCACAGGCAGTAGAGCTGATGCATAGTCATGAAATGTGTTTCAAAATTATAATGAGATTTTTATGACTTGCAAAGAGATTTTTACTAGCAAGCTGAAAATATCCACCCAAACCAGTTATAGAAGTTACTTTCCTTCAGTAATTTTCTAGTTTGCATTTTTCATTTGGAGAATGTTTGCATTTAAAGCTCTCTAACAGACAGTACCAAACCCTGCAATTAAATACAAATTTGTGCTTGCAACAACAGTCTGTTCTTATGGGAAACACAGTGGATTTGTGACATTAATTGTGAGCTCTGTGTATAACTGAGCAGGAAGGGAACATGGGGTGTAAGCAAGATATCTATTTATACAAAAAACATTTGACCCTAATTTAAAAAAAATGGTAAGAGAAGCTCCATATTAGAAAAGTTGCTTAATTAAGACTGCATAGTTAAAAGTTACACAATTAGATCTATAATTAAGTAGTACTCCAGACTTCTTTATTACAACAGCATTACTGGGTTATGCTTCTTCCAGCTAAAACCATCAGGAGCTTTGTTACTGTCTTCATAGAGAGCAAAATTAAATATGAAATATTGCCACCATTTCCCTGACCTCTCCAAAATCTTGTACCTGTGAAAATTTAATAACGATGTTCAGAAATGAACCCCCAATAATAATGAACTTTACACAGAATTATGATTTGAAGAATCCTACAGGTCAAAAACTCTGCAGCTTTTTTTTTTTTTTCCCCCCTTGTAGTTTTTCAAATCTTTTCAGGCAGCTGTCTACAGATGATTTTGCACTGCTGCCATTGTTTCTATGAAGTTTTTTGTTGGTCTAGACAGTGCAGCCTTCAGCTAGCTTCTGAGATTTTTTCTGTGAACAAAGCTACTCCCATTATTATTTTGGAAAACTGGACTCTCAATCCAGAGCTGCAGCAAGACAACCAGACCCTGTTAACAACTTTACTACCTTTGAGCACCTTGAGCTTATAGAAGAGGGCCAAATTTTTACCATCAGAGGAAACAGGGAATGAAAGTCAGTTTAGCAAAGTATCATTCTCCACCAATGAGCAACAGTGAGCACTTGGGGACAGGGTACAGGTACAGATGGATTCTTGGTATGTTCTCATAAGTTTACAATTTGCAAACTTCCAGCTTTAAAGCTTGAATTCATTTCATCATGTTTAATACTCTTACCCTGTCTTACTCCATTTTTAGTTTATCAGCCTGAGCTTCAAAAGGCTCTATGGCAAGATAAATCATGACATGAAATAGCACTTTTAAATTTTTTTTTCCTTACATTAGCTGTCCCTCCCCTTCTCGTACTACAGGGAGCAATGAATAATCATTTGCATCACTTTTTTTCCACTTAGAGTCTTACAGCTCAGATATTCCTGATGTGAAAATCAGAGGTTTTGCTGTTTCCACAAATTTGTACTTTGGGAAATAGATCATTTGGCACCATCTTTCTAGTACCATGGCTGCCCTCCAAAATTACTACACAATACACTTCTTAGTCTAATAGTATCATCCTGGATCTTTAGAGTTGAACACACACATCCTTCAGTTGTTACTTGGCCTTTACTCATCTTTTGTGTTGAATATTCAACACAAAACACTCTTGTGTTGAATATTACTAAAACTTTTTTTCCCCTATAGCCTAATTCCTCGAAGAGAGGGAAAAAAACTCCTCAAAAAGACCCTTTCTTTATCATCTGCCAGTTCTCTCTCTGGAAAACACCTGACTTTTAATATATTTTAACTAGGCTTTATTATCATCATCATTATTATTATTATTAGCTTTTATGTTAGCAAGGTGATCCTCTGGATCTATTTTAACCTGGGTCCTCAGGGCTTTCTATGTAATTAGCTTGTGTACCTTGTTTGGATAAGAGACTTTTCTGAAGGGTGGAACTTTTAGTATTATTAGAGTGTCCAAAGAAGGGCCAGGAAGATGGTGAAGGGTCTGGAGGGGAAGTCATATGAGGAGCAGCTGAGGTCACTTAGTTTGGCCTAGAGGAGAGACTAAGGGAAGACCTCATCGTGATTTACAGCTTCCTAGTGAGTGGATGAGGAGAGGCAGGCACTGATCTCTTCTTGTGGTGACCAGTGACAGGACCCAAGGGAACGGTCTGAAGTTGTGTCAGGGGAGGTTTAGGAAAAGGTTCTTCACTCAGAGGGTGGTTGGGCACTGGGACAGGCTCCCCAGGGAAGTGGTCACAGCACCAAGCCTGACAGAGTTCCAGAAGCATCTGGATAATGCTCTCAGGCACATGGTGGGACTCTTGGGGTGGTCCTGTGCAGGGCCAGGAGTTGGAATCAATGAACCTTATGGGACCCTTCCAACTCAGGATACTCTATCATTCTATGAAGTCTTTGCCTTTGCCTGCCCCAGCTCACGTCCTCCTGGGCCGGAGGTGCAGCGAGGCAGGCAGCATCTCCCCAGCGTCCCGTGTGGAGACGAGCGTCGAAAAATCCCAACTCGGTCACCTCCAACTAGATACAGTGTGAAGAGAGTTGCAGCATCCCTCGGCTGCCGGGAAAAGAGAGGAGCGGAGCGCCTTCAAAATGACACTCGCCGTGGCTCACCAAGCGCCTTTTAAGATAACATACTCCCACCTAGTGGCTCTCTTAAGGGACAGGAAAATGCACCGTCTCCAGCAAATTGTGACGTTAACTATGAACCTCGCATTTAAACAACGAGTAAGTCAGATATTTACCAAGTCGATGTAACTCTCTGTAGGTCTAGAAATTTTGATTTTGAATGCCTGTTTCACTGCTGTAACATCTAACCAGAAATCAGGAAGGAACAGTTAAGCTTCATAACGCTGATTTTGTATGTAGTTACCCACGATGTGATTCTTAGTTTAGTTTTTCACCACAGTTTTGGTTGTGTCACTAGGCTTTGTAGAAAAGACAATAGCTAGATACAGAAAAGCATTTAAAAACCATTTGCAGAGAAATAAAAAACTGAGCAGGGACTTTGATCTTTCCAAGCTTTTCGGTGAGGACTGAGACACCAGTGGTCTGAGGAAGGAAGCCGGCTTCATAGTTCTTTGTGCTTCACATCTTTCTGTGAAGAAAACCCTGGTTTCAAGGTTGTTGCAGCAGTGGCCATTTTCTCGCCAATCCTCTTCAATTCCTCCTCCACAGAGGTGAGGAGGATATACCTCTGTGTCAGAATGCTTTTGAAACATCTGCCTAAAAATCAGACCGGAAAGCATTCTGTGGTGGTGGAAGATCAAAGACCGCAGTGCTGTAGGACAGAATTCTCCATCTCCCTTGGCCCTTCCCTCCTTCCTGTCTTTTCCTCACTTCTCTTTCCTGACATTCACCACTTCTTCCACCAACCCTCTGTGGTGGTACTTCTCCCAGCAGTTCCCATCTGCTCCTTCCCTCTCAGCCTTAGATGTATTGCCAGAAAACTGCCATTTTGCTCAGTGATAAAAGGTATGGCTTTATTGTGAAGAGCCCAGGATTTTAGAGAGAGCAGAAAGCAATAGTTCTGGAGGTAATGTGGGGAAAAACAAGAAAAGAGATTTTATACATTTTGTTAATGCACATTTTACATCACTCCACACTCGGCAATATTGGATTAAAGATGATTTAATTCAGTTTACATCAGTGCAATTGCTGACATTTGTACTCATCGAAGTGAAGACAGAACTTGCTCCAGGATCCATTTTTTCATCTTCATTGCATATCTGCGTCTTAAAATCATGTGGCGTGTCTTGAAGTGGTTTACCAAAAAAGGAACTCTGTATTAAGTTTTTTCTGCAATTAATATTCCATTGCCCCAAATGCTTATTTCAGCAATATTAGATCTTGTAATTTTATAACTTAAAAAGGCAGAAATACGTATATAATTTTTAAGAGAGAAAGCTGAATGAGAACAAACCATGCTTTTCAATAAAGAAGATCCTTTAGGCACTAGGATGCCTTTTTAGGAGGGTCCTAATGAACAAGCATTGCAGTGCTTGATAAAATGAAACCCAAAATAAAATGGGCTGATTGACTGAAATGAACTCTTTCCAGACAGCTTACTATAATTAGATTTACAATCATATTATGTCTAGCTTTTCTACAGAGACCTTTGTCTAAACTTCAAAGGATGTCTGCTTCCTTTTAAAGTATTTCTACTACCTACATATCAAACCTGTCAGAGTGCAGAGAAATACTACATACCCTCTTTTCCTGCTCCAGGCCATAGTAAAATTTACACTGACAAAAAAGAGCTAATGCTTCTATTAAAGTACATTACAACTGCAGTAGTAGCCCACTCCAGAAATATATATGCTGGAACTTGCTAGCATTCCAATAAAACAGAAGTGAAATATCAAAGACTTCTGTGTTACAGCTACCTAAAATAACTTAGAAGGAAAAGCACTGTCTGGTGCAGTGCTATAAAATAAAATGTGTAAGAAAAAGACCTCTTTCACATTTTCAAATCTAGCCAAAGGAACCTATGTCATAATTTTGGCAAGACTCTGTCCTCATTCCTTATCCATCATATTTGTGAGAGTTTCAACTAGACATTAGTGAGGAAACTAACTCAGTGTTAATAGGAACTGTATAAAGCTTTCAGTAAAATAGTATATTATTTGCAATTTAAAGCAATTTTCTAACCAGAATTGGTGCCAAATGCCTTTTGGTAAATTATGCTGTAATTTTTGTGAAATAATCCTAAAATAAGTTTCTCTTTATCAGGTTTGAAAATTAAATAGCTATGTCCTAAGGTACTGATTCAATAGAGAAAAAAAAAAAAACAAAACAAAAAACCAAACAAAAAAACCCCAAAAACAAAACAAAAACGCTGTGATAAACACCAAAGCATGTTTTGGGCCTGTTTTTTTCCTCCCATCCTTTCATAAAAGTTAATTAAAAACAAGTGAATAAAACTTTCAGGTGTGTAAAATCTCTTCTGAAGACCTGAAGTTATCCAATATAGTTCTTAATCTAATAAAAAATATTGCATTCACCTGTAAATCATGTCTTCACCAGAAAAAAGAATTCAAATATTCAGCTCAGACTTTATTATGAGTCACAGCAAAATCCAAGAAAAATGCAGGTTATAAACAGTTGTTCTTAGTAAAGACTAATTATAGTGAACAGTCAGATTGTCAAAGAAAAGCAGCTAGCACCTGTGGGCAAGGGTGTACTGAGAACTCCGATACCCAATTAGCACATGGGGAACAAAGGAAGAAAAGGATCATTATTTTCTTTTAGAAAGGCAGGGGTCTTAGCGCCTATGTTCGCCTTTGATGTTTAATAAGAGATAATAAACATTGAATACTTTTCAGTTACTTTTATATTCTCTTCTATTCATGCCATAAAGTGAAAAACCTTGGTTGCAAATTTGCATGTTTTCCTTGAGACCTTCTACTGGAGCAGCATGGTCATCTGTACTCCAGAAATGGCTGTCCATGGTAACCTATCCAGGAAGGTGTCACTTACATGAAATACAAAGAAAATGCTGAGGAATTGTGGGTTTGGGTGGATTTTTAGGTTTTTTTGTTTTTTGGGTTTTTTTTCCATCTAAAAGAGACTGCCTGCATTCCTTCGGTATTTCCCATCTGCAATAACAACTGAGACACACGGAGTTTTCAGCTAGGGAGTGAGCAGTCTCTAAGGTAACAGAGACACACAGCTGCAGTCAAAATGTAACAAACTTTGACTTAATATACCCCAAACTGATTTCTATGAGAGCTTCGTGGCTGATTTAGATTGGGGGGGCAGAGGGGGAATAACCAAACAAAAACCAAACAGGCACCTGAAATGAAGACGTGGTGAAATTTAATCTTGAAGGCAGTAGCTTTGGTATGTTGGCCATTCAGAAGTTTTAAATGGAGACATAACATCTGTAAATTACATGATGAGTGTAATACGCCATTATTAATAAAAGCACAACATGCATTCTCCTTGAAAAATAACCAAACTCAAATGGCTAAATGTCAAATATGATGATGTAGCAATTCTGTGGTAGTACAGATTTAAAGGGAGATTGCTAAAAAGCTCTGGAACATATTCATAATAAAGATGAATTTGCATGTCCCGAAGGTAAAATTTCAGGGATTCTCTGCCTTATTAGTCAGTGCTGTTCAGCATGTAAACCTTAGGATTAGAGAAGGGGAGAAGTTTTTGGTGAAAGTATATTGGTTTTGAAAGACTTTAATTTACTAGATGGGGAAAATGAGCCACAACATTTTGATAACAACTTGAAGAACTTGCAAGCTAATCCCACACCCCGTGTTAACCCTGGTACATTTGATGTGTGCCTTACTATGTGAGCCCTAAGGAGCTGTGATGGGAGTTCAGGAGCAGTGCCAGAACTGCAGGGCCTCCAACCCAACTGGCTTGGCAAGTGCCTGTAGTTGTTGTGAAGCTCACTGGGTTCATTTCTAAGCGACTGAAATATTAACTGAGCTATCAGGGATTGAAACCAGATGCTATCTTCTCCCAAGCAACCAGCAACAGGACAAGAGGACATAGCCTTAAGCTGCACCCAGGGAAGGTTTAGGTTGGACATTAGGAAGGATTTCTTCACAGAAGGGGTGTTTAAATATTGGCATGGACTGCCTAGGGATGTGGTCACATCACCATCCCTGTGTAAGGGACCTGCACAACACTAAAAACTCCCTAAAGCACAAATGCATGCCAGAGCACATACTAAAAGCCCAAATACGTAATTTCGGAGCGGATAATAGCCTAAAGACCCCAAAAAATTACACCAGCCGGCTTCTGAAAACGGTAAGGGGGAGCGGAACACCCGGCACCCGCTTGGAATGGGAGGAGGCGCTGAGGCGGCGCCGCGAGCCCGCCCTGAGGGCGGGAGCAGCACGCGCCGTCCCAACGGCTCCAGCCACGGCTCCGGCACGCGCGCGCCGGGCACGTCCCTTCGCCCAACCGTCGCCTGCTTTAAAGAGAGCTCGCGTGCCGGGCACGTTCACGTCGCTGCGATTGGCTGGCGCGGCATGTCAATTGTGTCCGTGCCCGCCCTCCGCGCTCGCTGATTGGCCGGGCGGGGCGAGAGCGAGGGAAAGCTGTGGCCGCGGGGCCGTTTCCATGAGGCGCTGACGCCGCCGGCGGCCGGGCAGTGCTGTGTGGCGTTCGGCACCCGACGGGTCAGCGGGGAGTCATGCCGTGGCCTCGTCTGCCTGGGGATAGCGGTGGGTTCGGGTCCTTGCCGTGCCGTGGGGAAAGGCGGAGGCAGCGTGATGAGGGACGGAGCGGTGTGGAGAAGGGGCCTTGACGTGCGAGTCGGCGGGGTAACGCAGGGAGATTCCGGGGGTATTGGGTTTCTTTTCTTCCCTCACTGCCTCGCATGCAGTCGAGCCTCCTCCCGTGTGTGGCATTTGTGCCCTGGGGCGTGCCTGAGTTAGGCTTGCTTCCTTTATGGGTTTTTTGTAGCTCCTGAGGGCCGCTTCGCCCCTCTGACCTCCCGCAGTGCCGGTCCGGTGGCTGCCTGCTGCACTTGCAGATAACGATGTTCTTGCCCTGGTATTAGAACTCACCGAGACAAAGGGAAAATAAACTTGCCTCTTTCTTTCTGCCTACCTTGTTAGGCCTGAAGCTGCCAAAAGACTTCCTAATGACGGAATCTCTGTGCAGGTTACAGGCTGTGAAGCACAATAATTCACTTGCTGAAAGGAGCTGGGACACCGTTTGTAGCAGATAGGAGCCATGCTGTTTCTGCTGATGCCTGTCGGGGATTTTTTTTTTGTGCTCTACCCCGCTGCTTTTCTGGAATCTCATTTTGATGAAGCCAGGAGTTTTGTTCAGAATTTGGCTTTTGTAGTGTCCGGTAACACATATGATTTGCGCTTCTCCAGAGTGGTTGCTTGCATGGATTCCTGCCCCAAAACGAATAGCTGCTTGATAAAAAGACAAAAAAGATATCTCCCCACCAAAAATCTTCTTTTCCCTAGGATGGGAAGAATCACTGTTAACACTATTCTAATGAAAGGATTTGTGGAGTCTGTTAGAATGTTGTGTGAAGGCTGTTTTGAAAAAAGTGCACTTAGAAGTAGTAATTACGTTGATTCAAAGCACGTTTGAAATGAAGAAGCTGGGGCAGGAGTGGCAGAAGCTGCAGCACCACCTGGATAGTAGTATCATTGCATAACATTCATAAATGTGATAGGGGAACAGGCACTTCATCACTCCATAAATTTAGTCTATAATATTTTTAAAAACTGGAGAAGGAAGAAAAAGAAGGCAGTGAAAGAAACATCTGAGATTTTTTTAGGGGCTTGACTAATAAAATTGATAATTGCCAGGTGGTGTGATTTCCATTAACTAGGTGACAGAAACTTAAAGCTGTTAGGTGAGATCTTGGCATGCCAGAGAAATAGGAGATAGGGCATCAGCAACCATATTGATAAACTTGCTTAGTTTTTGAAATTGTGAAAATGGATAAAGGCATGAAAATTAGAATCTCAGAGGTGGGATTATTTCACACCCTTAGTTTTGCCAGACAGTTCTGCCCAATTTTATTATATATTGGTATTAATAAATAATTTATGCTCATGAGTTGTTTGAATTCTTTATATTAACTGGGCATGGACTTAAGGTGTTCCTCCAGTATTTTAGTACTAAAATACAAATTTGAAATAATTGGTATTTTTATAAAATGTAGTAATAAGAAAATGGAACTTGTCACCTGAGGTAGCTTATTGGTCCATTACACTACTGTGATTACATGGTTTATGAAAGAATTCATTCTTCTACTTGAAGGGCAGCATTCTTAAAAATAGTTGTGCTGCTTAGGTTGTGATAGCTGTGATAGCACTTATGAGAGTTTGTTTATAGAATATGTAGCTGCTGGGTAAAATTCAACATTATCCCAGCTGCAGAAGAAATGTTCTGAAAGCAAGTACACAGGTGATGGTGGTTGGATGTAGGATTGAGCCCTTATACTAAGCAAAGTCGCATTAAATAGGCAAGTATAGCCTAAATGCTTTTTCTGTATTTTGGTAGCTTCTGCATGAACATAACAATTTAGAATTTGCTGAATTGGAATATTTGCAATATTCTATTGAAGCTGTTGCAGATATGCATGAGGAGAATAAAGCTGCAGCAAATGGATGCGGCAAAATCCGAAGTGGTGCTCAAAATGGAGCTGCTTTACTTGCCCTAATGGAGAAGACTGGGTACAGCATGGTTCAGCAGAATGGGCAAAGAAAATTTGGTGGTCCTCCACCAGGTAAGCATTTCTTATGAGATTTCTTTTGATGCTGAAAATTGGTGTAGCCTCATGTTGTGTATCTTGACAGTGACCAGTAGTAAAAGCTTAAGGAAGCAGTGTAAGAAACACAACACATATGGGGAGGGTCCTGATGTGTTTTACAGTTTCCAGGAATTTAAGATCTCTTGAGCTAGACTATGTTGAACTTTTGCTTTTGGTGGATTTAAAAAGTCACAGCTTTAAAACCAGCTAAAATTGACAGGTAGAGGAACAAATGTAGAGCTCAAAATGCCGAGTGTGTTGCTTCCAAACCTTTAGTGGCACAGAAGGGAAAAAACAAGTTGGTAATAGAGGCATAACCTACTTAATGTGTTCCCTTACCCATTGCCACTTGCATTTGCCAAAGCATTTTTTTTTTACGAACATTTATTCTCAGAGAGAGCACCAGTGAAGATTAACTCATTTTGTTTTCAGAGTTGACAATAAAATATTTCTTTTATTTTGTATAATTTTTCCAGTGTTGTTGACATCAGCAGTGTACAAGAATTTTGCTACTAAGCGTGGTTGTATGACATGGAATACGGTAACTCTTCTTTCTGAATCAGATTATGCACTTAGACAAACAGAAAGAAGGAACATTCTTTGTGCTGCTCTTTCAGTTCATTCTCACTTGTGGCCTGTGATCTCATGTCTTTTTAAGTTATGCTCATAAGTATGAGCTGTATTTTCACATTGCTATATGTAGTTTAAGTTAGAGATGCATCAAAATTATTTCTCTGGAAGTTGTCCTGTCTAAAATTTTGTACATACTTTTACTAACTCTATACAGTATAGTAGAAGGAAGCCCTATGAAGCTATTTTGAAAATGGCACTGGAAAAAGAACTGCAGGGCACCACTGACTTCAGTCTGTTCTTAAATTGTTATACATCTTTTACATAATAATTATGTCTTTTAATTAGAACCTTAGGCAGTATTAAGTGTGTTTGTTTAGCAAAGCTAGTTTTATTAATATTTTCTGAAACTAGATGTGTTTGAAAAGATATCTCTTCCATCAGTTTGTTCAGTGACATTAGTTACATATTTTTCCTTCGAAATTTATGTATTTTCATAGGTTTTTTAGGTTACAAATTACCCTAAGTTACTATAAATGGCTCTAGGCCAGATGAGACTTAAATTTTTGAGATGGCTTATAAGAAATTACAATATCTTTATAAATGAAGGGTGGCACTGTGAATTTTGCTTAATTAGGATGTGATTTCTATAAGCTTGTGTTGCTGTCGAAGGATAGTCTCACTGTCAGCTCTGTTCACAGCAGATATGGCTGAAAATTGCCCTACAAAATTATAGGTTTTTACCTGGCATCAGCACAGTTCTTGTTCAGTTTATGCCGCTTGTGAAAAATGTATCTGTAAAGTGCTTAAAAAAAAAAGACAAAAGTGAGTTTTCATAGTTTTATGTCTGCTGCCTTCTAAGCAGTGGACTCGATGGCAGCAGACATAAAACTGAAAACTGACTTTATGATGACCTCAGTAGGCATGTGAGTCATTAGAATTAAGTGGAAGTTTAAGATGTCATGGACACTTAACAGTGGGAGGATGATGACTAATGTTGATGGAGCTGCTGCAAATATGGGAGTCCTATTTTCTGTTGTCCAGTGATGAATCAAGTATCCAGTAAAGAAAGGAAACTCTTTGGTCAACTACTTGTGGAATGCTTTTGACTAACTTTCCATGTTTGCTCTGCTAAGTACATGTCCCTCATTGGCAAATGTGGCACAGAGCAGTTTTCTCTAAGTCTAGAGTCAGAGGTTAATTGCAGTTGGCTGTAATGTGCTGTACTGCTAAGCTAGTATGCAGCTTTAAAGTTAGAAGTGGGGCTTTTTGTATGGTAAATGGCTTTTATTTACTGAGAATCACTGTTCAATCAGTTACCAGGCTGAGGAGGATGGTAAAAGTTTGTCTAGTTAATAAATAAATAAAGATTGTTACTTAATTTCATGATTTCCGTACACAATTTTTTCTCGACTGAGGTGTGCAGTTGCTTTTATCTTTGGAGCTCCTAAATGGTGTGCAGTTGGTTTATTGTTTTTACGTGGGAAGGGATTGGCATGATGTGAGTGATGGCAGTACTGGCCTGCAAATTGTAGCTGCCATGTCCAGTCAGACGTCAGCTGAAGTGGTCGGAGATGTTTGTAAAGGTGAAAATGAGAAAAATGTGGAATGCTGTGTGGAACAGAGCCAAGTTTTTTCCTAGATAAGTTATGGCAATGTGACTCCAAATGCATGTCAATTCTGATGCCTTGGTAACTTCCCTGTGTGCCATGTAGTTTTTTCTGTACAGTTAGTGTACAGTTTATAGATGAAAAACTATTCTGTGAGAAGGCAGAACTGTCTCAATTCTCTTAATTTTTTTCCCAAGTAAATTACAGGCTCTTTGACAATACATACATGAAGGGAAAAGTGTTAATTACAAAATTATCTAAATATAATTTATTCTGAACTTCAAACCAAAGTACATTATTTAATAATCTTTTTGTCTTAACTTGTCAAGAGTAATTATTTTTTCACCTTGCCTCATTATGCTTTGTCATTTCATACTATTACTTACTAAATTTTCTGTTAGTTTTTTCTACCATCTTTGTACTCCTTGCTTTCTCTCCTGTAGAAAAACTTTCTTGTCAAAGGCTTTTAGTTATGATTTGCGCATCTGCCTTTGAACCTTCTACCTAATTTATTTGTCTAATTTTAAAAAAGAAACAAAGCCAAACAAACTTAAAAAAATTTTTTTTATTATTATTTCGGGGAAATGGAGTGCCATATTTAAGATCATAACTCCATAATATTAAATGCATAAATAAATTTTTACATTATTTGTTGAACGTATCTTTCAGTGTATATGGCAGAGATAGAAAAGAGTATCTCAATGTCATTGGCTTAAGGAGAGAAGCATAGTTGTTCCTGTAGCTTTCAGATGTCAGCCAAAGACTGACTTGTTCTGTGTTTTTTTTTATTTACTTCTTTTTTTCCTACCGTCCACTAGTGCCTGTGAAAACTGTGGTCTGTTTTTACAGTAAAAGTGTTGAATCTTTTTGCCTGTTGGAGAAAGTTTGGCTCTGTGTCCTACCTTCCTTAGGGAGTCCCATTTTATTGGATGAATGGAGGTGGAAGCAAATGTTTGGACTTTCTGAATGATGTCAAGGAAGAAAAAAAGTGCTGCACTGGGGACCCTTACCGAAATTTATAAAAATGTGAGCAAGAAGTGCAGAGAAACATTTTGTAACTTTAAGGCATTGCAGTAGAAAATAAAACTGAAGCTCTTACTGAGGTATCTTTTAGGTATATCAGTTTTATTAATAAGTACAATAAAACTGTAAGGGGCAAAAAATGATTGAAATAGAGACTCTGGGTAAACCTCTCAGTGTTTTCAATAAACAGGTTCATTGTGTTGTCATACAGATTCCATTGGAAAAAAATCCAGAAGATGGAATTGAAAGAAATACAAACTGTGGGTTTCTGGCATTTTGTTTTTAGTTAAACATAAAAGAAATAGAAGAGAATTGTTCTAGTTTTCAGTTGAGACCAAAAATAAATGAATAAGTAACTCCCACATTCGAACTGGGTGGAGGGGAAATGTGCCTATCTGGAATTTGTACTAAGATTGCTGTTGGACAACTTATTTTAAGGTTGGGAAGGTCCTCCACCACCTCGTGGATGTGAAGTTTTTGTGGGTAAGATTCCTCGTGATATGTATGAAGATGAACTAGTTCCTGTTTTCGAGAGAGCTGGGAAGATCTATGAGCTCAGACTGATGATGGAATTCAGTGGTGAGAACCGAGGCTATGCTTTTGTGATGTACACTACTAAAGAGGAAGCCCAGCTGGCCATCAAAATTCTAAATAATTATGAAATTCGTCCAGGGAAGTTTATTGGTGTCTGTGTAAGCTTGGACAACTGCAGACTGTTTATTGGAGCAATTCCTAAAGATAAGAAGAAAGAAGAAATACTGAATGAAATGAAAAAAGTTACAGAAGGAGTGGTGGATGTCATTGTTTATCCAAATGCCACTGACAAAACTAAAAATCGTGGCTTTGCCTTTGTAGAATATGAATCTCACAGAGCAGCTGCAATGGCTAGAAGGCGACTAATCCCAGGTAAAACTGTTTGTATTAAACTGAGTTTTTATGGGGTGTATCTATTTCCATATTGTGGGGAGATGAGATGGTGGATCATCTGTTTTCCATTCTTTAAGATGTTCTGAGAGTTACAAAACTGCAGTGTTGCCTTTTGACTAAGGACGATTTTATTTTTTATTGTTTGTTGTTGTGGGGGTTTTTTTAAACTTTTTTTTAAAGAAGCTATAGCTTAAGTAGTTATGACAATTAAAAAATAGACATCAGTTTTATGTAATTTAGCTATTGTGATTTACACCAGTTTGTATTTGCATGGGCACACGTTCAGTTTTCATTTACATGCACGAGGCTCTGCACACAAATTGTCTTAAAGGTGAGCTTAGAAAGGATAATGCCTTGAATGTGCCCTGTATTTTCTGTGGGTGTCATGAGTGATGTTATTTTCATCACTATGAATTATATGAATGTTTCATATTTTAAAAATATCAAAAAGTAGGTTTTTAATATTTTACTAGAAGATAATTTTAAGAATTTAACACGTAGAAGATGATTTTTTCATTGCACGTTATTTTATACACTCTGAAGGAGGGAAAGTAGAAGGGATTAAACATAGGAATAGGTAAAGGTACAGTTAAAAAGGGAAATTCTGGAAGAGAAAGGAAGAGAAATGAAGTATGGAGGAAATGAAACAATATAGTTGATGAAGCAGAGTCATTCAGGAAGATAATACAGCATTAGCTTTGCTGAAATGAATGTCAAAACTATGCAGGCTAAGTCTTGTGTTAATTGCTGAGAGTGTGTTAGAAGAAGTGTTACCTAAGGGTTGTATAGTATGTGTATTATATAGACACAAATATATAATATGCAAAAGTATATACAATATACAAAATGCAAATTATCATTATATAATAATATAATAAATATCAATATAATACTTGTAATAATGTGGAATATATTCAACATATTGGTATATTATATATATAAATATGTGTGTGTGTATATATATATATATATATATGCGCAAAGTGGTGGGGGAAATACCTCCAGATCACTGAATGGAAAATAAACCAGTATGACATACAAAATGATGGGTTGACATGAGTAACAAAGCAGGCTTGGTTTTGTTGTTGGTGTTTTTTTGGTTTTTTGGTTTTTTTTTTAAATTTGGGTTTTGGTGTCTTATGCAACATAGAGTAAGGGTTGTGTTAGAGATACACATTTAGACTGCTATTTCCAGGTATTGCCCACACTTTTTAAAGTGGTGGTAATATTGAAGAAGCTCTGTTTAGTAGCTAGTTAAATACGTTACTTTTGATCTCCTTTTGC